>JAULKJ010315441.1:0-10732 GCA_032355405.1 Rubia balearica | reverse complement strand
GTGCTATAATTTTTCCTCAATTTTTTATGGCGCAAAATACACTGTTGCGCACATGGAACCCTGTTCCAGCACCGGTCCCTTGCACTCCCTTCGTTAGTACCGGTGCTACTTCATATGTATGGTACCGATTTTTAACACTGGTTACTCTATTCCAGTGCTAACAATCACCGCCAGCATCGGTTCTATAATTTTGTCATAAAATCGGTGCCTTACCATTATTTAGCACAGGTTCTTTGCCCCCTAGGCAAATAACCGATGCCTAAGTACCCGTTTTCCAGTAGTGTGTGGGGCAAATCTAAGTACATATAAGGAAATTCTAAATGCATGTAATTTACTATATTATCCTTATGACCTTCATTTAGGAGTTTTGGATCTGCGTTTAGGAATTGATTCTGATTATAAAATTTTAGTGCTAAATAATTTCTAATTCTTAAAATATATCCCATATTGTAAAGTAACATTATCAAGTATTTTTTTTCAAACACGTTTTGTCTCATCAGCACGTGCTTATGTGACTAGCTCTTTTATTAAAATTGGTGTTCTCAACTTGTAAATTGAAATCTTATTTTGTGGCTTACCTTTGCAATCCATCTCAATTATGGGATCACTTATAATTGGTTCTGAGAGCTTTTCAAGACACTTGCTGTTAGTTGTTCATTGGGCTATTTCCTGTTCCCAAGGACCGTGAAGGTTCATAATCCGTCTCAATTAATAATTAGAAGCTTCCTGTTTGAAAAAATAAGAAGGTATTATCGAGATTTTGGGTATATTTTAAGAATTAATAAAGTGTTTTGCACTTAAATTTTATGTGTAAAATCAAATGCTAAATGAAGATTATAAGGATAATATATTAAATTAAATATTAAAATTACCTGGACTTAGAATTTCTACCATACGTATATATATTGTGATTGAGCATTGTGTTTTGAGTAATTTATATCTTTTCGAATTTTGATGATTTGTGATTGAGCATTGTGTTTTGAGTAATTTATATCTTTTCGAATTTTGATGATAGGTAGGGCGAGGAAATGAAATCATTATTAAACAAACAAAAGTGAAGGAATCTATTCTTTTTCAGCCATCTATGCACCTTTATAAAAAGGAGATGTTTCCACTTACTACATCACACAACACCCTCTCTGTAGCTGCCAGTTCATGCTTCTATATGCTCCGTTGCACCATTTATTAATTAATTTGATTTTTGAAAATTAACTATATTAATTTTTAAATGTGTGTAAAAAAATTTCAAAAAAACTATAATATAAAATTGCATGTTATAATGAATCTAACGATATATAATATAATAATAGTCTTATACCCCCATCCGTTCTACTAGAAATTGCTAAAGTGCTTTTTGAAAGTCAAACATTGCAAACTTTAACCGTTAATAAAAATAAATCTATATATAATAAAAATATCATGTGATATATTGTTAAATGGGTAAAGTGCTAAAATAACCCTACCTTTAGCGTGAAAGTGCCAATATAACTCTGCAAAACGAGAAAGTGCCAAAATAGCTCTAACTTTAGATGTATGTGCTAATCTAACCCTGAAAGCCATTGACTTCAATAGTCAACATCAAAATTGACTGGATTTTAAGGAAATGACAATTTTACCCTTGATTTTTTTAAAAATAAAATAGAAATACTCTTATTTCTCTTTTTTCTTTATTTTTAATTCAGGGATAAATTCATCATTTCCTTAAAATCCAACCAATTCTGATGTTGACTACTGGAGTCAATGACTTCCAGGTTTAGATTGACACATACATCATAAAGTTAGGGTTATTTTGGCACTTTCTCATTTTGTAGGGTTATATTGGCACTATCAGCCTAAATGTAGGGTTATTTTAGCACTTTACTCGTTAAATTCATTTAAACATCTATTTTTAAAAATATATTTTTTAAGCAGTATTATTATAGGCAACTAAAGATATTTACAGTCAAACGTGCTCACTGAAAATCGTGAAAAAGTAATTCAGCAATTACTTATGGGACGAAGGTAGCACATAATAATAGAATTTAATGATCAAAATTAAATTAATTTGACTTTTAAAAATTAAATTAATCAATTAATGGTGGGATATACTCCAACTTCTATAGCGACTGAATGTATTATGTATCGCACTTCGAGATGATAGTTCAATTTTGATTTCATACAGAATTTCCACAAACATACAATATAAAAATCAATTGATACTTCGGTAACCTTTCATATTAAGTTGTATTTTATTTCACGTAAAAACTTTAATACTCCCTCCGATTCTCTTATAATGGCTCACTTTCTATTTTGGCATGATTTTTTTTTATTTTGCTCCCCTCATCTTTTGACAAATTTTAGATCTATAGTGTTTTCATTCATTCATTCATTCAATTTACATTTTACTCTTCCAATACAACTTCCTCAACTCATTCCAACTTTAAAAAAATCCTTGTGCCATTTTATAAGAGATCATATTTAGATCACCAGAAGAAATAAGCCTTTTTCACATTTGGTTGTATATTCGTCATGTGAACGTGATATTTATAGATTATGAGTCAAATAGTTAAAATTTACATTCACTTGATTTTAATGGTATATTTCGTGTAGGACATCTGGCGGTGACGATTGAGAATGCAATCGATCGTCGTAAAGGTTTGCCATTTTATATTTGGTGTGCGACGTTTATGTGACTATTGCAATAGTTTTTCGAAATCGTAGCGAGTTATTAAAGGCATGGTACGATTAATTTGTGTTGTCAAATTCTTTCTGCCATTTAAAATCATTTTAGGTCTCAAAACGAATATTTTCTATTTTTTCACTTTATTTTTTATTTTTATTTTTCATTATTCTAGGTTTCATTAGTATTTAAGGATTTTTTTGTACTGCTGTAATATTTTATCTTTCATTCTAAAATATTTTGAGATTATTCTTTACAGGTGGATTCCAAATCTTAAATCATAATGTTTGTGCTAGCGAACCCTTGATTGTACTTACAGATTCGTGCTTGCGAATCTTTCGATTTTCCAACCTCGTCAATATTAGAGTTATAAGATTCTATCTTAAAATAAATTGAAATTAAACAAAATGTGACATAATTTTATAAAATTAAATTAATTTATAATTAAAGAAAACCTAACACGTACCCTTACAATCTCTGCTCTTATATTCTTCATCATATTTTGCCATGAGTTTGCGTTGAGTGGGTTTTTTTGGAAAGAACAGAGAAGTGGATATTCGAAAGTAAAATACTACAGTGAAGATTTAAGGGCAGGCTTTGTAGTGGAGGGCACCATGAGTTGTTCCCAGAATCCCATAAAGACACTTCCTTTAGCCCTTACTGCATGGCCCATACCCAAATATTAGTGGCATGCCACTTCTTCCATCTAAAATAAATGGACACAAAAGTTTTTGAAAAGTTTTGGTCCTAGTAGAGGGCTACAAACTTTATTGCTTCCTTCCTTCTTTCCTTTTGGGTATTGAGCGTCCCACATTGGTGGTTGACAAACTATTTCTTTAATATATAAAATTATGAGTCACCCCTACATAGTAACAATTAATTTTATGATAGAACCTCATTAATCTTACATGGTATCAGAGCCCAACGTTGGCCTGATCGGCCCAGTGGACCTATATTCCCACTGATAGGCCTTTGACCTCTTTCTATCCATGCTTGTGCGATGATTAACACCGCTGCACACAAGGAGACGTGTTTGAGCGTCCCACATTGATGGTTGACAAAGTATTTCTTTAATATATAAGATCACGAGTCACCTCTACATAGTACCAATTGGTTTTATGATAGAAACCCATGAATCTTACACTATCTCATTGCCTCAAAAACTGAATTTCAAACTTTTACTGCATCATAGGTTAAGTGTTCAAATTTGGGTGAATAAAATGAGCAGGTGAAATTGGATTTAGAAATTAAAAATAGAATGAGTAGATGAAATTGAAGAAATCTTGTCAAAAATAGTAAGTGGGTCAGTATAAATTAAACAATAAAAAAAGGTAAGTGTGACATATATAGAGGAACGGAAGTAGTATCACAAATTCAAATGTTGTTTCATTTTTCTTCTTCTGTCTTCGAACATTCATAACTCGGATTTTATTTGGCACCAATCATATCATGCTAAATACGTGAATGCAATTTTAACTGAATACAATTAACATACACCGTAACTGATGTAAGTGCAATTTTTCAGAGTTGTGCATGCCATGCATTGATCGAGAAAAAAAATGATAAATTTAGCTGGCTGCTGAAATTATCATGCATGCATGATTACCTAATCACTAGTTACTGAAAAAAAAATAAAAAATCAAGGGCAGTGTAAAGAAGCTTTTCACCATGCATTGAACCAACTGGCTTAGATCTCGATCCAACATGATAACTCGCATCACTGGAATTCGATCGCTTAAAAAAGAAAAGATAAACAATAATTGGTGATAAATGATAAGAAACTTGAAAGTATATAGCAGGACCACACGGGCAATTTGCATGCGAATAAAAAGAAAGCGAAATAAGTATCATTTTACACAAATAGATTTGGTCATTTAATTTCGTTTAATGAGACCGTGTCTTGAAAGAAGTTCTTTCCAGAATCATGGAAAAATCAAGGTTTAAAGTGCAAATTAGAAAAAATGAAGATAAAATTTACGGGTTGCATTAATCGGGTTATAAACTTATTATTACTACGTGTTGCATGATAAATTTTTAATATTGCAATTAAGACCTTTTACCTTTTATTATTTTAATTAAACTCCGTCTTTCCATAACCTTGTGGAAAGACGATCTTTTCCAAAACTTTGTCCGCCAACTAACAGTTAGATATGATGGTAATTTTATAATTTTTATGACTAATAAAGTGATTTGATATTTTTATTTATTTATTGCAAAAATCTACCTACTCCCTCTGTCCCCCTATTTGTGTCTTACCTACCTTATTTGGTGTACCTTTAATGTCTTACTTCCATTTTTGGTAAAAGATTTGAATGTGAAAAAAAAGATGAAATATTTTTTTGTTCACAAACCATTTTTATGCTATTTCAATGACTTTAAAAATGACATTTTTTGGTGGTAAGACAGTTATAGAGGGACGGAGGGAGTATTTAATTATGAAAATATTTTAACATGAATTTTAATATATAAATATTTATAACCAGACTTTAAAAATTATAAAAATATTTTTATGATTAATTTACTAACATATAATTGGTCTAACAAGAGACTTTTTTATTTTATTTAGCAATATGTACTATCATAACTTACAAAAAGTTTGCGGAAATGAGCTCTAATTTTGAAATAAAGATATTGAAATCTTAATGAATGATTGGTAAACGACATTGAAATTCTAAGTTTGGGTAGAATATTGAGTTTTGATGATTCGGATTTTACAAACTCGCGAGTTGTAAATTACGAATATAAAATTATGATTTTTTTTCTGAAAATAAATTGTAAGTTTTACTTTTTTTAAAATGACAATACTTTTTATGTCCCATTTTAATATGTACACTTTAATTTTCATCAGTTAATTTAAAAAATATTTAATCTATAATACATTACCTTTTAGGTAAAGTTTTGGGAAAACCGTCTTTCCATAAGTTTATGAAAAGACGGGGTTTAATTAGAAAAATAAAAGGTAAAAAGTTTTAGTTGAAATATTTAAAATTTATTATGCAACGCTTAGTAGTTATAAAGTTTATAACCCGATTCATGCAACCCAAAAAATTTATTTTCGTATCTTCTAATTTGCACTTTAAAATTTGATCCTTCCATAACTTATGGAAAAACCGTATTTTAAGAGACGGACTCTAGTCGGTGTAAAATAAGACTTTCTAAAAAGATTAAATGTGTTAACTTCCTATTTGTGAAACTATTTGAAATAACACATATTTATGTATAGTAATAAAATCAAGGTATGTAAACGTTTAACCGAACATGTTTATACAATCTATTTATGAGAATGGAGAATTAGTTCTTAACTAAGACATAAATTAATTTCTCAAAAAAAACATAAATTAATAGTGATAATAAACATCACTCAAGTGCGAGGGTTGTGCAGGCCGGCTTTTACATGGTACAACTGGTTCTTTTGAACAGGGTCCAAAATTATTGGGGCCCAAAATTTTATTTGTCTGCAAGTAATTTACCAAATATCAACTGTTAAAATGTCTTATTTAAATAAGATTTACTAATGCGATCATCTGTGGGTAAGTAATTTACTAAATGTAGACTATTAAAATGTGGTACGATTGTTTATCGGTAAGTAATTTACGAAATATCATCTATTAAAATGTACAAGATAAAATTTATCGGTAGCACTGTAAATTTTATTATTAACTACTAATTATTTATTTTAAAAAATTAAACCTGATACTTTTAGAAGAAGTATTATTAATTTATCTTTTATCTTTATATTTTATTTTGAAAAGTCGTAATATCCAAATAAAATAAATTTTATTTGATAATTTTATGTTTATGTATTTAGGAATCTCATTTTTTATTTTGCACAGAGGCTTCGAGTCCGTCTCTTGAAAGACGGTCTTTCCATAAGTCATGGAAAGACCAAGGTTTAAAGTGTAAATTAGAAGAAATCAAAATAAAATTTTTGGGTTGCATGAACCGAGTTATAAATTTTATAACTACTCTATGTTTCATAATAAAACTTTAATATTGCAACTATGACCTTTTACCTTTTATTATTCTAATTAAACCACGTCTTTCCATAAGCTTATGGAAATACGGTCTTTCCCAAGATTTGTCTTAAATATAATATAATATTCTTATTTTAAAATATATAAAATAAATCATAATTTTATTTATTATTACATTAAAAATAATGTATTTTATTAAATATATATTTAAAAAAATTACTATTTTTTAATGATTTTGATCGATTTGGGTCAGCCAATGACCCAATCTGACCCGACCCGACCCTAAAATGTGGGAATTTTGACCCGACCCGGCCCACTTGATCCAAAATTTTGGGTCAATTTGGGCCGAAACAACGACCCGCCCCGACCTATGAACACCCCTAATTAGCAAAGAGAGACTAGAGTAAAGAATGGTGTCCATAAAAGGGTTACTTTTGGTTTGGTTCGGGTGGCACAGATTCTGGTTCTTTGGTTTTGCATCTGATCCAAGCTGTTTACTTTTTTTTAATCTTCGTCTTCAAGTGAGAATCTTCTTTACTTACAGCAACTAATGGCAGACTTAATTAATTGCTTTAACTATTAAGTACTGCCAGAGGAGAGAGTAAAGGCCACTCCACCTTTATTTTACATACTAGACTACAGAGGCGTGATTATCAAACAAGTAATCACATCCTTTTGTCAGTACTTCTGTGAATCAGACGCCACAACAATTAAACCATCCATCTTACACTACTTAATTAATTACCGCTCTATTAATCTATAGTATCTCTAAATTATACCAAGGCCCTGTCCATTTCAGCTGAAACGGAACTGAGCTGAGTTGAGTTGAACTGAATTTATTGGGGTTGAGAAGAACTGAGAAGAGTTGAAAAGAGCTGAGTTGAGCTGATTGTAGCGAAACTAAACCGAATTAAATTTTGATGAACTGAAATGAACCAAAACGAACTAAGCTAAATCAAAATGAAATGAACCGAATATAATTGAACTTATCTGAGGCAAAATGAACTGAAATGAATCAAATTGACTGAATCAAACTGAACTAAACTGAAACAATTGAACCAGACCGAATCAAAATAAACTGAACTGAATCAAATTGAACTAAATTGAATCAAAATGAACCGAACTGCATCAAAATGAACCCAACTGAATGAAGTTGAAGTGAAATGAATCACACTAAACTGAACTGAATCAAACTGAAGTGGACTTAGTCTAACAGAACATAACTGAATTAAAATGAACTGAACTGATTCAATCTGGACTAAACTGAACAAAACTTAACTGAACAAAAAATAATTAAAAGAAGATAACGGTTAAATTATATTACATATTAATAATTAATTATGATATAAATAATAATGCATGTGAATTAAATAATTTATTTAAAAATTTAATATATGATGTAAATTTTATGATGTAAATATAGAATTCAAATCTTGATGTTATCGAGTTTGAAGTGAAATGAAATATATTTTTTATAATTGAAAACATTCCACAAATATAATAAATAAAATTATTAATAATATGATGCTTATGTGAAATATATTATATTTTTTTAACTAAATGTTTGTAGGTAATAAGGAACGCTAGACTACAAATTTAGGGTTGGAGAACAAAGTTTTTAAAACCAAACAACTTTAAATACATTATACCATATGCGTTTAATAATTTGACATGTTGCTACAATATGCACCCTCGTGTTGGTAGTATGAATGTAAACAAATACAATATTGGCAATATTGCGCCCAAGATGTATATATACTCCCATAATTTACAACACTAATTAATAATTTAGATAGAATTTACCTACTCCCTCTGTCCCAGCCATATCTGCACACTTTTTGGTCAACTTTCTCAGGTCATGTTTGACCTCCGATAACTTTAGTTACGTATACTAACGATGTCTTAAATTTTGATCATTGAAAACTACATGATACAGGGAATCTAACGATATCTCACATGCAGATATTGGTACCTATATACTAGTTGAAATGCATGGTCAAACGTTTCTTGCGAAAGTTGACCAAAAAGTGTGCAGATTTGGCTGGGACAGAGGGAGTATATGTTTTTTCCCTTATTCATTAAAGAATGAATATTTTCATGAAGTATGATGATTTTATTACATTTTATATATTGTATGTTGTTTTGTTTCCAATATAATGTCATTTTTGTAAAGAGTGAGAAAAAAAGGCTTACTTTCGGGTGAACATAGTATGAATGTTCGACGTCGGTCTTAGTTAATCGCTCCATCCGATATGGTACCGAACATATAACGACTTATCATAGGTATAGAAAGTGTTGAAATATCTATGAATATCCAAAGTCGATCTTCAGTCGGTCTATGTGAAATCGATTTCTTATGCGTGCAACGTCGCCTTTAATCAAATCAGTTAGTATTTCCATATTGAGGTTAATGTTATCTACGTAGGACTATATTATGTGTATTTCTAGACTTTGCCCAATTGTAACATAAATTTTATTTTGTTGTGTATTGGTTTTAATTGGAACCAAGAGAGTTATTGATGAACTTTCAGCATGTAGCTAGATGGACGGACTTATCATTTCACTAGTCGCTCTGACGGTCTTCATACCATATAACGTAGAAAATGAAGGTTCAATACAATTAATTTTTCAATTTCATATCAACCTTATGTATTTTAATATATTATAACATGTATTTGTAATATATGTTGTATTTTTCGGTCTTAACATGTCAATCTTTCTTAGATTCATTGAACAATAATTGATTGTTGTATGATGTTTAACCATTTCACAATTTATCACATTTTAAATAACATGTAACGGTTATCAACGAATGATTGTTTGTGTCATCAAATATCAAATATTACAATATTATAGGAGTAATGATATAACCGATTAAAACGCAACGTCGCACAAATCGGATGGAGCAAATGATACATTACCGACATCTCATATGTTGACGTTGTTACATCGGCCATTCAAAACGATGTTGTATTTGTTAGTGTTCCAAGTCAGCTAGAACACGTGGGTCCCTCATAGCTCACGATGACGCTAACAATTGTCTACGATGTCGCTCTTACTTATAACGATGTTATCTTTGATGACTCGCAGTATTTCCTCATCCATCATCCGCCTTCTTACTATAGCCGATGTCACCCGCATATGGATGCCCACGTCAATTGTAATGAAGTCACAGCTAAGCTCTCTTATCGTCGGCCTTCTTTCTTGGACCGACGCCGGTCACAAAACCTGCCGACGTCAGTCTAAAACTGAGGTAAAATGTACTATTTACCTCGGTTCTGAACCGAGGTATAAAATGCACTTTTTACTTCAGCTATATTTAATTTCTTTTTTTGACTAAAAACTGAGGTAAAAAAGTCCTGAAGAACAGAGGTAAAAGATCTTGTTTCTTGTAGTGGTTGTTACTGCTCACGCTGAGGGGGTCGCCGAGGGCAAGGCTCTCTGTAGACTTCTCTTTTCCTCTCACTCGCTAGAAGCCATGGCTAAAGTCGTTGGTTGCAAGACGTTGCGCCAAATCTGGGAAACTCTTCATGCGATCTACCAAAATTGGAGTCAGTCCAGCATCATGAACCTTCGCGTTCCGGTGTCGTACCATTCGTCGAACAGGTATGGTGCATGACCTACATCTACGCTTTAAGGCTATTTATGACAAGCTCGTCATGATGGGTTCTACTACCTCCAACGCCGATAAGATATTCTGGTTCTTGACTGTGCTCGGGACTGAATTCAAGGAGTTTAGTGCACCGATACTGAATCGACTTCCTCTACTGGAATATGCTGATGTCGTGGCCCAGGCTAAAAATTATGAGATTTTTTTGCACAACCTAGATGGCTTTAGGGCTCAGCATTCGTCTCAACTCCAACCTGCAGCATTTGCTGCTTCGGTTCGTGATGAAGACGTCCATGCATGGGATCACACGCTGGCGAGTGACGGATGCGCGTGGGACCACGCACTAACAAATGACAGCTAGGGATGGCTATGGAGCGGGGAGGGTATAGATTGTGGTACCTCTATACCCATGCCTAAAATGTTCATACCCATACCCGACCCATTACCTATGGCGGGTACAATATTAAAATACACCCCCACCCCATCGGG
>JAULKJ010315430.1:0-10732 GCA_032355405.1 Rubia balearica | reverse complement strand
CATAGAGCACAAAAGTATACAAAAGTGAATACAAAATGTTCCCAAAATAACCATATAAAATGGACACATCAGTTATATTCGATGGCATTCTCTCCCCGCTCAACTGCGCAATTCATCAATCTCCTTGATTTTTCTGGCTTGGTCAGTATTTCTTTGAGTGGTTGATTCATAAAATCTACCACAAGGTGTGCTTGGACTAGAGCCAATGGTAGCTTCTCTTGATTCGCATAGCTTTGCTTTGGACCCTGCAGGGACCAAAATAAAAGTACATCATTTGCTGGAAATATTTTACTTCTTTTACTAGCCAAGACTTTTAACCTCATTATTTACTGGCACGTACAAGTATATTGTTTCTCCCTTCCTTCGACAAGTCAAAGTGGGAAAATCTTTCAGGTTGGTCTTCTGCTTCTCAAATCCCTTCTCCTGTAATTCTCCCCATTGTACCATCCCCTTTTTGTCCACGCATCTTTTCATTGTTTTGACAAACGGGAGTGCTCTTTCAGCTGCTCATTGCATGAAACGATTCATGGCCACAAATTTCTCATTCAGGCTCAGAACCTCCTTCACCATGCTTGGCTATTTCAATTCTAAAATTTCCTTTATCATTTTGTGGTTTGCGTGAAGGCCTAGTTTAACACTATGTGCCCCACAAATATCCCTGCCCCCACTCCAAATTGGAATTTGGCTGGGTTCAGCTTCATCCTAGTCTCCCTGAATTGAATTAAGGTCACCCGACGTCCTCCACAAAAGTCTCATACTAGATATTTTTTATCACCTTGTCATCACATAAACCTCCAAGCTTTCCCCAGTCTGTTTTTGAAAAACTTTATCCACCACCCTTTGATATATAGCTCCATCGTTTCTCAAGCCAAAATGCATCATCTGGTAACCGTTATTCTCCTTCTCCGTGACAAAAGCAGTTTTCTCCACATCACTTTCCACTATGGGGATCTGATGATACCCCTTATATGCATCGAAAAAACATTTAATTGGGTAGTTGGTAAGAGCTTCTACCTTCTGGTCAATAACCGGCAGTTGGTAGTACTCCTTGGGGCAGACCTTGTTAAGGTCTACATAGTTTACACACATCCTCTAGCTGACATCAATCTTCTTCACTAGTACTGGGATAGCTAGCCAAATTAGGTAAGGGATTATCAAGTCCTCCTAACCAATGGCCTGATTGGGTAAGTTGACCAGCAGGCTAATGGCTAACACGGAGCCTGAGTTTTTTTCTCAATTAACTCTGAGCTGCCTGGGGAGCAGATTGCGTCCCTGCGGATGCATCTTTTTGTCCTTGGGTATTTTGGCAGTTTTTTGGGTTTTTTAAATTGTCCAATAGCACTCAATCTTCTTTTCATTAATAAGCACTTTGGCGGTTACGCTACTTATGTGGATATCCCCCACATTTTCCTTTCTGACAGTTTCTACATGCCAACTGCATAATTTTTGTTCTCTTCCAAGGCAGTTATCGTTACCTTTTGGTCGCCCTATCCTTCAAAGAAATTAACTGCTCCTCTCTGTTTTATCGTTTTTCCTCTTTTTTGCCTATTCGTATTCTTTATCTTTTTTCATACACTTTCCCCCTCTGTACTTCAGTTTGTGTATTTCTGAACATATTTTCAGTTCTCAGGTAAAATTTTATTCTTCTTCCAGGTACCCTTTTTGCTTTTCTCTATCATCCTTCTTTCCTTCATTTTATTTTGTTAACATGGTTTCCACCGTCGGTCCTCCTAAGGCAGAATCATACTGTAATATAACTAATCCTTAACTTTGGATGGTTTTTCATTTCATTGAGACCACCTTCAACATTCAAAACATCACTTTTAACAACATTAGTGACCATGTTCTGTTTCCAGGAGTAAGAAGACAGTACTAGACGTACCCGCGAACATGGTTGCTATCTATCTCGAAAATCAAGAGCAGTGTTGCCTCCAGTTTTCTCTTTCAACATTCTTTCAAGCCATTTTGACCTTTTAGTTTTAGGTTTAGCTGATCTTCCTCCAAATTCTATTCGGGTCATCTTAGGCTTTGAGGTCTTATGTTTCCTCCTTCTTATACAACCCTCTGTCACCCTGTTTCGTGTTTTCTGTCACTTCGCCAAGATGCCCTCGGACTGGACTTTTATAAAGTTTTTGAAAGGTGAGGTCAAATAACTAACTGATCTCCCCACCTATGTTGTGTGGTAGAGACGGTTCATTTTTGTGGAAGAAGACCCCGTCCTAGGCACTGTTGAGGGTGAGAGAGCACTTATCTCTCCAGCCCAGAAAAGAGGCAGGGATCTCTTCCTACCATTGTTGAGACTTCTGCCCCATATCCATTCATCTCCTGCCTTGAGATTGTGGGTGTCACGTGGGACCATCTCCAGCGTGATTCCACCTTTCGTGCAATCGGCCTGCCCTATTTTCCTGGTTATATTTCTCCCGACGAGAGTCTCATAGATATGAGCAGTATAGGTTCTTTGTGTTTTCTTCACTCTTTTAGCTGGCACACTAATTCTGCTTGCTTATTCATATTATTTTTTTAAAACCTATTAATCATTCTTTTTTTCCATAAAATTTGTAAGCTGCCTTCATCAGGGTCTGCAAAGGCTCCCTCATCGGGCTGGAAGTAGTCGTATGGCTCCGACACCGATGATACGGCTAGGGATATTGACCAGAAAGTTGAGGTGATCAACGTCTTAGACATTGAAGTGAGTGAGAATGAGACTGCCCTGAAGAGAGCTCCTCGCAGGCTACGAAGGAGGGGTGAAAAGAGTTGAGAAGGCATCATCCTTCCTTTCTTTATCGTCATTTCGGAGAATGTTCCAGAGATGCCAGCCCTCGCCCAGTACAGGCTTGCTCTGGTGACCCAGCCTATCTCAGCAATTCCTTTTTAACCTCCCTTTGCGCACAGTTCTTCCTCCCAGGAATCTGCACCGGGTCTTTTGTGCAGCGCCTCATCTCTGAGGGAGCTCATTTCCCAGGCCTTGCCCATTCCTTACTATAATTCCTATTTTTGTGAATGCTCTTTGAATTTTGCCGGCACCATACTTTGGTTAACCGCTCGGTAGCGGCTATTCTTGAAGTTTGTTTACTCTCCTTATTTACTTTTTCTTTTTCCTTTATTTTTGTCTTCTACTTACTCATTTTCCTTTTCCTTTTCTAGTATCTCTGCTCTGCCAGGGCCATGCAGGAGGAAATTGACAGCTTGTAAGCAGAAAGCAGTGAGCTAAAACGCGGCCTGGCCTCTCTGCATGCTCAAACTTATCTCAATAGCTTCGTTTTTCCATGCCCAAAAAAACTGAGTGATTATTGCTTTAAAAACATCACAATTCAACCTAGAATTAGATATTTTATATTGGCCAAACCTTGATTTTTCTCCCAAAAATATGAGTTTTGATTCATTCCAGGTGTCAAGAGTTGCTATAGTATGGCCTAGGAGTAGTCTTGTACGTTCTGTAAGCATAAACTTTCAAAATTCAACTCCGGCCTTCACCCCAAGGTATATGGATGAATTTTCACTTCATTAGGAGACTTATGGGTGTTCAATTTTTTTGGAGTTTTCAGAATCGTCATGTTAAGGACCTTTCGAAAATAGGGGGTTTGTTGTGATTTTTGGAATCTTGTAGAGAATTTGTGAGTTTGGGGTGGCTATTTGTGGATTTGTGGATATTATTGCTTGTGGTACCTTTGTTGTGATGTGTTGTTCATTATGCCACCAAGGAGACTAAGATGTGAGCCTAGTGTGCCTTATATGGGGTTGACTACACTCCTCTCGGATTATCAGGCATGATGGGACCATCTTTTTGGACACCCCATAATGCTGACTAGGTTTATAGATGAGAGGACTCTCAAAGACCTCAAACTCTGCAAACCAGCCAAAATGCTCTTGACTTAGGAATAATAATTTAAAAAATTGAAAAACAATAATGACGATAATATAATTACTTCAACGGAATGTCACGAGTGGCACCCGGATGATCAAAACCAAGTTTGTTTAACGTCGTCGGCACGACTTACCTCCCTTCTTGGGGTTTATTCACAAAATGGATCAAGAAGATCAACATCTTCCTTTCCTCTATCCGGCACAAAACACGGGGGATCCACATCATCCCCTATCAAGACTTTCCGCACAAAGCTCAATGCCTCCTCATGTTCTCTCAACATGTGTAGTAGCTTACCCATTTGATCCATGGAAATCTCAATTGAATGAGCATTTGGGGGTTTCTCTCCTTCCCCAAGATATGAACATTTAAGAATTTTCGGTGGTGGTTTGCACTCGTCCACCGAACTCTTCTCACAAGAAGGAGGGAAACTTACCTTTATAGACTTTACCTTGGACACCAAGGGAGTACTAGAAGTTGCTTTCCCACGAGGATGTTCACCATTGTTGTTTTCCTTCAAGTTAGTACTAACAACATTTGCAATCAAAGCACAATTTAAAGCATCATCTATGGCAACATTCGAGGAACTACCATCATTGGGCTCAAACACATCTTGCTTTATATCATCCATAACATCAATAGCTTGGCAAGAATGGTATGTACTAGGATGATCAATAGAATTGTTTGTGTCAAATTCTATCTTCTGCCCATTACATTCCATGGTTAATGTTCCATTATGCACATCAATTATTGTCCTTGAAGTTTTTTAAAATGGTCTACCTAATAGAATAGGTGTGGCATGATTATCAATCTCCATAAACACATGATTATCACCTACCGAGCTCGGAACTGAACAAAGGCAGTTATTTCAACACGTTCAAAGATGGAAAATTACCGCCTTTGATGTGTGCATTTTAAAGGAAATTCTTCAAGGCGTGTACGATCAAAGTCACTACAATAGAAGTCACCTACAAAGTGACTTCTCTGGTCCGATATAACCGCCTTTAATAGGCCAGCCTCCACTAGCATGGGTTCTCCATAAACACATGTACAACACATAACACATTAGTGCGTTGATGTTTGTTTTGATTGCCTTGAAATTTTATAAGAAGTGTGGATGGAACATTTTGCGTTCATTTCATTTGATGCTTCACTGTGACTGGTTATGTTCGGTAGTCTCGGGTCGATATAATCATACAGCTACACAGTGAGAATCACTTATACTCTGCATGCTCTTCTCATTGCCAGATAGGTCTTTTATTTAAAATGTAATATTGACTAGTGCACTTATGTATCTCTCTTATTGTCACTAAGGTTTTAGATTTGAATTGTAAAATTTAGCTTGCGCCTCTGTATAAATGGGTTTATCCCATAACATCATCTAATGTAATCGCACATTGTGCAAAATTGAGCTGAATAGAACAAGGATGGGAACCATAAAAATTCTTGTCATAGGGACTATTAAAAAAAGAGTTTGGATACTATGTCAGAGTATATATTGTTTAATTATTATTTTTTATACATTGTTTATTTCATTGTTTATTTATTTTTCATTTTTTACGGTTTAGGTATTGATGTTTTTTAATGTATTATTGTGTTTAGATTCTACATTTTTATTTTCTGCTTGTCATTATTTATTCTAATAACATCATTAAAATTTAGGGGAGAGAAATCGATCTTCTTTGCAAAATGAGAAAAATGAATTTTCGATAGGGTTTATGAATTGGGAGTGCCTTCATGTTTATTTTAATTTATTACAATGAATTTTTAGAACCTTTTAAAATATATTTTAATATATATAATTATAATAGGATTTCAAAATTATAGAAAGAAAATTTGTCATATCTTGATCTAACCTTTAGTCATTTGAAATGAGCCGCTCTCTACATAAAAGCATGCATTCTGTTAATGGGTAAAAACTCGTAGGCATGAGTGTAATATTCGTATTGGGCTGAAATGGGGACTTAGAAAATGTAATAGTTAGGAAGTTATGTTTGACTTGTAGAAGATCTAGATTGATGACCTAATTGTTGAACTTTTGATTGATTCTTAATATATACAAAAAGCTTTTATTAAAAAACTGTTATCAAACGTTATCGAAATATGAAAGTCGATTGAGAAATATCGCAAAATTATATAATTTGAGATTGTATCCTGTAAAAACAACCTACACTTTAGGCAGGGACATTTCTATAATTCATTCTTCATTCTTCTGCACATCTCCTCCCTCCTTGAGGAAGAACTAGGGAAAGGTGCTTGCCTAAAGTTTAGACTGCTTAAAACAAAATTATTCTCTCCGTCCTGAAATAATTGACTCACTTTCTATTTTCGTCCGTCCCACATTAAATGACAAATTTTAGTCCTTACCCAAAATGGTAAAGAATATGTTGTAAAATTCCTATAATATCCTCTTTAACGTCAACAACTTTTTGACTAGGCCTACCGTCTTCCCAAAATAACCCTACTTTTTAACAATTATTCTCTACCATATCAGATTGCATAAATACAGAGGTAAAAGTGAGTGTGTCAATTATTTTGGGACAGAGGGAGTACGTGATATTATTTATACCATGCTTAAGTTTCATTAATATCTTTTTCATTAATATTTTCTATTTGAAGGTGGCGTTTGGTTGGGCTAACTCAAGAAAGAGAAATGGAATGTGAGATCTTGATTCTCTTAATTGGTGTTTGGTTTGGTTTTTTTAATCATTTCTTCACCTGTTTTTAGTTTTTCAATTCTTTCAATTAGAGGTATTGCGATTCTCTAGTATAACCCTAGAATTGAGATTCCCCATCTACCTTACTCATTCATTTTACATATTCTCCACCTCTTTCTAGCATGCCTTCTTCATAAAATTTTCACTGTTTTCTCTATTCCAAGACAAGATTATACTTTATATTTATTATATAAATAAAAATACAATATTATGAGAATCATTTCAATAAAAATATTATTATTTTATTTTTTGATTCATACATGCGTCAAATTTAAATAAAATTATAATTTAATAAGAACTTTTTTATTAAAAAATGTTATTTTTAAAATTTATATAGTGAATAATATATAATTTTTATAACAAATATATATATGTTTAAAATAAATATGTTATTTTTATAAAAAATATATATATTTTATATAAATACTATTATTTATTAATTCTATACATAAATGGTAATAAAATAAGAAGTAATTTTATACTCTTAGCTTAAACAAATTTAGGACAACTAATTTAGTATCTTTCGTAAAAACGATATTAAAATTATAAAATTTTAGTTGTATACGGATCCCATTTTAATACTTCATAATTAATAATAATATTTCAAAATTTATACTATGAATAATAGTTACAATATTTTTAATATAAATATTTTATTTTCTTATATGAATAATTTAGTTTATTTTTTTGTATTATGAATAATAATTATATTTTTTAATATAAATATTATTGTATTATAAATTTTAACTATTCTATTAGGAAAGTATTTATGTGTTGGTGAATATCATACATTAAATATATTTTTATATGAACTAGATATGAAAATATTTCATAAATTAAATATATTTTTATATGAACTAGATATGAAAATATTTCATGAAATATTTTATATTTTTTGCATATTTGATTGTGTGAAGTAATTTATAGCTATATATTTTATTTTATAAATAATGGTAGGAATTAATATTTGTTTCTTTAATGTAAACTAAATAGTAACAAAGGAAATGGGAAAAAATTGATTCTCTTTCCATAACTGAACCAAACAGATTTTAAAAAAATCACGGTTATTCCTTTCCCTTTACTGATTACTTTCGCTTTCCCTACTTAAACTAAACGGCCCATAATATAGCGTTAACTGTTATTAACATGTCCACTAAATTTATGTTCTAGATCGTTATTAATAAGAGAAAGTACGATTAAACCAATCATTAAAAATCTCGTTTCAATTATAATTATTTATACATTGCGCTGCATTTTTACAAAAATCAAAATTTTAGAAAACTCATTATAATAAATAAAATGAATTTTAAATCACCTTATTAATTATATCAATTAAATATTAACTATATTTAAAAAGTATTCGATTTAAAATAATTTTTTGTGTATTAATTATGAACCCAATGAAGCGAGATAGCCTTCGAAAACCAAGTCAATTTACGCCTTAAAATGTAATGAGGACAAATAGTATGGATCAAACGTCCGTGTGCGTGTGTGGGGAGAGGGGGAATCTGGAGAGCACATGGAACGGGTAATGGAGGCCCCGCGTTTCCCGGCTGAGCCTTAAAATATTTGAAAGGCCGTTGCGAAAATATGATACAATACAACAACTGGTACATTGTCATTCTTTAGCGGTGCACGTGACATTTCTTCCTTTGCCACCAACATGCCCCCGCTCATTTAAACCCCCCTCTCTCTCCCTCTCACTTTTCATTTTCCCATCTCACCAAGACGTTGAAAGGAGTACTAGTACTAGGACCATGTACAATGTAAAACCGTTTTTGTTTTCATTTCATTAAACAATCAATATCTTTCATCTCGATAATTGAAATTACAAAAAAAAATTCTATTTTTTTCACAATGATTGAAATTATTTTATGGACCCCACTTGATTCTCTTGATCATATTCATTAATTTTACCTTCAATTTTAATTTTAAATAAATTTATTTACCAAAATAAATTAAAATGTGAAATTTAATAATACACTTGTAATTTTTTAATTGAATATCATATTTTAAAATTTAATGTTTAAAATTAATTTTAATTATTAAAAAGAATCAAAATTTAATTTAGATTTTGAAAAATAAAAATCAGAATTTTTAAAGAGTTTTTTTAAAGATTTTTAAATCATATAAAAAAATCAAAATTTTTGAAGTTCAGTTTTTTATAAAAAAATTTTGGGACACGTGGCACCACCTGATTGAGCCATGTGTCCCAAGCCTATTTTTAAAAAATATTAAAAGGGGGAGGAGGACAGCGGGTGCCACGTGGCCCAATCAGCGGGTGCCATGTGGCACCACAGGTCCAAAAAAAGTAATGCGTGCAGAGCAAAGGCTAGAGAGCACATGGGTAGGGGTGTAAATGAACCAAGTCGTCCTTGAAAAGCTTGCAAGCGGCTCAAGCAAAAGCTCAACTCAAACTCAAGGTAGACGAATACGAGTCGAGCTGGAGCTAGCTCAATTATTAGGTGAGCTCGAGCTCGAGCTTCTTCTTTCTTGTTCGGTAGGCTTTTCGAACTTCACGAGCCTGTACTTATATGACTATATTATTTATAATTTACATTTTTGTATAAATTAGAGGGTTGCATTGGCTCGTTCGAAGGTAATGAGCTCAACAAGCCAATCTCGCCCGTGCTCGAACTCGAATTTGATCGAGTTACAAATCGAGCTCGAGAAGATCACAAACAATCGAGTACGAGATCGAGATAAATTTCCTTGGCTCAAACTAGCTTGAGCTCAAACACTAACATAGTAATTTTTTCGAGCTTGAGTTCGAGCACACCACTATTCGGTCTAGGCTCGGTTCGTTTACACCCCTACACATGGGCTCTTGTTGGGAAGTCCGATGAGGTGGGCTTCATAGCTTTCAACCGAGCAGCGGTCTCAACGAATTGAGACCACTTTGAGACCCCTACTGTGGGGTTTTCGGTTTCAGTAAATTGAAACCACTCTGAAACCCCCATTATACATGCTCTAACCGCTACACCAGACAACTTTCATTGATCATATACTCAGTCAAATAATATTAAACCTCTGTATATCTCTTTGAAAAAAAAACAGAAAATTAAACCTCACAAAACCTCAGTCTATCATCGTCGCCGTTCGTTGTCGCCTTCAGCCGCTGCCGTCTGCTGCTATCCGATGTAGCTGTTTGTTGCCTCTTAATGTTGAACAATGACGTAGCCTCATCTCGCAGTTACAGTAGCTCATTGTCGCCATCGTGTAAACAGCACGGGCAATAGGCATCGTTCCAAAACTGAGCTCGTGAATCTCACGCGCTCATCTTCTTCAACAGCGAACCCTAGTGCCGTCAACTCTGCACCTTAGCTTCGTCGACAATGCAAACCCTAGCACCGTCGATCGATGAAAAGCCCTTCGCTGCTAGAAATGTCAATTGATTAAGATTGTAGGATATCAACATCGACAAACAAGAAACCACTGTTTAGATCTCGATCACCTCCGTGAAACAAACCAGAAGAAGAAGCGTGACAGCGGTGTTGAATTGCAGAGGCTAGGGTTTCATGGCAGAGCGGAGCGGTTTCTGAGAACGACGACACGAGGATTTTGGTGATAATATGGTGGAGGCGGCGGAATACCGACAGTAATCGCTGGCTGGGGGTGGTTTCCAATCAGAGAAGGAGGAAAGAAAATGAAAATTCTGATATTTTGGTTATATATTGTATTTCGGTAATTGCAGAGTAGGTCCCTAAATTTATTACTCAATCTGTCCTAGCCCTTTCTGCTGAAAGAGAAATGGCTGGTTAATATTTGGATAGAGGGAAATTACGAAGTACCCTCATCTTCAACCTCTCTCAACCACTGTCCTCCCACCTTCTTCAACCTCACTGCAACCAACACCCCTCCACCTTCTTCAACTTCTTACCTGTCACCATTCCTCCACCTTCTTCATCATCTCACCACCATCCAAATAGCATAGGGAGGAGAATCCCAAAAATAAAAACACAAACCCAAAAATAAATTGTGGTGAATCAATCGAATATCAAAATTCCTCCTCTGTCTCGCCATCTTTTGTACACCCCATTCGACACCTTTTTGCCGCTCTTAGAGACGATGTAACATGACCTAAAATTTTTGGTGGTAGTTTTGAGGTCACCTAAAGAGTACTCGGATAATCCCAAAACTTCCCTGGCAGCGG
>JAULKJ010315410.1:0-10734 GCA_032355405.1 Rubia balearica | reverse complement strand
GAGGATGAAATCCACCTACTTTAATAAACTCTTAGAAGCTTTTGATGCTAGGTTAAACAATTGGAAAAATAAATGGTTATCTCAGGAAGGTAAGCTAATGCTTATTAAAAATGTCTTTTATCCTTACATGTTCATATATTTGCTACTGTGAAGCCCCCCCCCCAAAGGATAATTAGTAGGTTAGGGAGAAAAGTGGCACATTTTCGATGGGGC
This sequence comes from Rubia balearica, assembly GCA_032355405.1. NCBI lineage: Eukaryota > Viridiplantae > Streptophyta > Magnoliopsida > Gentianales > Rubiaceae > Rubia > Rubia balearica. The sequence goes on along the minus strand of JAULKJ010315410.1, from coordinate 10,521 downwards.
TTGACTAACATTGGAAATAAAAGAGTGTGGAGAACTTAGTCCAAGATTTCTTATCCAACTGCTGAAAATGGTTAGGAATTAGAGACATTAATTGTTTTTTAAGGGCTTTCTCCTATAAATTATGGTGGAAAATGCAATTAAACGAAACTATATAGTCTAACTTCATATGGACTCTGCCTGGATCTTCAAGATCTTGTCCTCTCTAGAGGAGAATCTGCTCGGTAACAGAATTGTGGAATGCCTACTCAAAAATCATACTTGGAAATGGTGAATGCAGTTTTTGGAATGGCAACTGGTTAGGAGAAGGGGCTATGTACTATAAATGGCCTATTCTATCAATCCCTTTCCCTAATTTTACACAGGCTAGGGTTATAGAAAGCAAAGAGCAGCTAATCCCAATTTTGGAGCCTTATTTGGCTACCAGCATCATCTCTACTTTGCAGGGTATAATCCTCAACCACAACATTAAAGATAGATTGGTGTGGACAGCTGCAATTGATGGCAACTTCTCCATCAAATTCCCTTACAGCAAGCTTAGGGATTCCAGGACCACCAGATCCTCTCTAAAAATTATTTGGAAAAGACTAATACCTAGTAGGATATCCTTTTTCATCTACAGGGTTATGCCCCCTTGATGACATTCTAATTAGATTTGGTTTCAATCTTCCATCTAAATGCTAGAAATGTAATGAGGTTGATTTCATGGATCATTTCTATAATGCTTTCCCTTTCTCTATGGAAATATGGAAAAAGATTCACTCTCTTATGGCAATTAATCTGCAGGATTTTAGCTCTTTATAGGATAGGTTATCATTCTATATAAATAATCCTTCCATGTCTCATATCCATAGAAACATTATCTTAATCCTTGGTCTATCCACTTTCTGGGAGTTATGGAAGGCAAAAAGTTCTTTCATCTATGATAATTTTCAGTCTTCCACTAATTCCATAATCTCTGCAGTAAAGAACCTCATCTTCTGCATTTTTTCTGCATTCCCCCTTCACATTTCCCTCCAAACTCATAATTTTTGGTCCACCACTGGTTTAATTCCTTCTATGGCTTCTAAACCAAAAAACAAGGTTACAATTTGTACATGGAGACCACCTGTTTATGGTCAAAAATGTAATATTGATGCATCTTTTATAAATGGTGAATTGTCTTCCCATGGAATCATTTTTAGGAGTGAAACAGGTAAGATGGTATATGCCTTCTATGACAAAAGGAAAGCTGCCTCACCTCTTGAGGCGGAGCTGATTAGTATACAATTATGCATTACCTTTTCACTAAAGGAGAATCTCAATTTGGCTGTAGCTGAAACGGATTGTAAAAATGTTGTTACTTACATTAAGTCCCCACTGAAAGCTCCGTTTGATCTTTTTAATTTATGTAGAACAATTAAGGACATGCTTTCAGGAGTATCACTAGTACATATACATAGACAATGAAATCTGGTGGCGGATTCTATTACAAAAACTAGATAAAATTGGATAGTTAATCAGCTCACACATAGAATTGATTGGTGCAGCATGGAATCTAGAACTAAGGGACTCATTCTTATAGATGAAATGCAAATTCCAAATCTAAGAACTGAGACTTTTCATCCACCTAAATCTCCATCTAAAAATCTTCAAGTGCTTCTTTTGGAAAATGCTTTCAATTTATGCTTGATCCTATTTTTGGATAATGCAATATCCCCTCCATTCTAGATTGTGGTACTGCTGTTCTTCTTTCTTCTTTTCTGTAGTTTTCTAGGTTGGATCTATAGTAGCAAACCTTGGTATAAGCATAGGGCATATATAGAACAAAAACTGGCCATCCTTTTGTTATCCTCAGAATGCTTCACGCGGTTTCAACAATTTCATCTTACATCCATCTCAGCCTTTGTTTTTCACCTTGCCATGCTGAAGCCTGCCTCCTCGGATGCTGGTCCAATGCAGTTTCATATGCAAACTCCATGTACTGCCACCAAGGCTAATCTTATGCTATTGTGGCATGAAAACTCAGTCCTTCTATGTCGCCCCATTTCATGAATTAACACAAGGGGTGGAGATTTGTCAAATGGAATCACATGGAAGGTGTTCAGGAGCATCTCATAATATTTTTTATATCTCCTTTTGTGTATAAAGCTTGTCTTTCTCATCAAATAGCTTACAGCTTCATGCAATACTCATGCATTACTTCTTTTATCACAGACATGAGGAGCCTTTTAATATAAACCCCAACCTATTAAAAAATAATTATTTACAAATTTTAGATTACTTTTGAAGCATGATTTACATTTGTATTTGATAACTTACGAAGATGAAAACTCCAAATGTCACCCCCTTCTCTCTATATATATAAGGAAGGGTTTAGGTGAGAACACCCCATTTATGTAAGAACATATTTTTATGTGAGAACATATCTGAATCGTTGATTATTAAATCTGATGGCTCAAATTTAGTGTTAAGTTGTTATTTTAACCAGTTTTTAAGTTAAATTCATGGGTCACTACTGTGGGTATAAGAAGCATTATCGGGTCATAACAATAATTCGGGTCCTCTTGTCAGCCCATCTCCGTGCTGGTTGGTCATTTTCAGCTGAACTTCCAATCATAATACCTACCCTTATGTTTCTCCCTTATAGCCATTCCAGATATGGCCTTGAGTTTGGTTTTCAATCACCATTTTGTTTCTGTCCAGATCTAGTCTCGAATTTAGTTATCGATCACCATTTTGTTCCCCTTCGCCGCAGCCATGGGTGTTCATTTGAAAATCGGAGGAAAAAGTAAGCATACAAAACACACCGCTCCCAAATCCGATGATGTCTACCTTAAGATCCTTGTTAAATTGTATCGGTTTTTGACAAGGAGGACCGAGAGCATGTTTAACGTGGTGGTACTGAAGAGGCTATTTATGAGCTAGGGGAAAAAGGAAGAAGGAACAACAAAGGCTTTAGAGTCTAAGTGATATATCTTCTCTATGCCCAAACATCAATATATTTGAGAATCAATTTTGTCATAATTTTTTACAATACATAATCAGATTAACGTTTTATTTTTCCAATCACAAAGTTAAGAACATGTTTCTTTTTTACGCAAAAAAAGGTTGAAAATACTCTATAATTTCTTTTGTTCATTATATATACTGGATTAAAATGACAACTTCCAAGTTATTCAACCACTACTTATAAGTGTTTCAAATGTAATATATAGGTATTTCTTTTATAACTTATGTGCACTACAAAATATAACTTGGTTCTTGCAAAAAAAAAAAGTTACTCCAAGTTGTAATTGAAGCAATTACCAATCATATTTCAATCACCTAAAGTTTGAATGAAAGCACACACAACTTATACTCAAAGCACATTAAATATTAGTCGGAGTATACTCAAGCTATATATTTGAATCACTTACAAGTGATGGTCAAAGCACCTATGAGCTATACTTTAAGCAACAAGTTTTTTTGTGGCACGAAAACACTTATGAGTTACATTTGAAGCACTTACAAGTGATGCTCGAAGCACCTATGTGCCAAGTTGTTTTCATGGCACAGAAGCACCTACGAATTACATTTGAAGCACTTACAAGTGATGCTCGAATCACCTATAAGTTGTACTCTAAGTACCAAATTGTTTTTATAGTACACAATTTATACAAGAAACATAACATTTGAGTCACTTACAAGCAACGATTGAAGCACCTACAAACTATACTCTAAGCACCAAGTTATTTTTGTAGCACGCGTAAGTTATAAAAGAAACATCTACTAGTTAAAAGAAACAATTGAAGCACCCAGGAGTTATTCTCTAAACACCAAGTTATTTGGGTCAATATATGTACAAGTTTCATTTGAATCACTTACAACAAATGGTTAAAGCACCTACGAGTTGTACTATAATCAACGCCGTTTTCTAAACATATTGGTGGCTTTATTTTGAACTCAGAGAGTCCTGGAACAGCATCCATCCCAACACTCCAAAAATCATCATAAATGATAAGGGAATCTGTGCACATGAATTACGTAATTCAGGATAGCAATTTGAGTGACACTACGAGATCAAGATCGTGATGCAATATTTGCATTTAATATTATCGGTAAGTGCTTCATGTTTGGCGGGCCAATGGTGAGAATATTTTTAAATCTGAATTGTTATGTAGTTAAATCAACGGTCACGATTTGTTCTCACATAAGTAGTGTTCTCACATGAGATATGTGTTCTCACATGATCCTAATTCTATAGGGGAGGGTTCAGGTGAGAACACCTCCTTAATGTGAAAACACTCTTGTATGTGAGAACAAATCGGAGCCATTGAAATACTTGATCCACTGACTACAATTTTCGTGCTTCTTTATTTCTGTCGCTAACTATATCATGTTGAAACATTACTGCTACTCCACCCTAAATATTCCCAAGTTAGAGCACGCTTTTTTTTATGTCAACAAGGTTAAGATAATAACTCTGCATTCTAATATTATACTTCTAGTAACTAAATTCCCAACCATAGCTATATTCCTTTTCCTATAAAAGTTTGACAAATTTATCGTTAATATTATATCTCTTTTAATTTCTTTTTTAATTCGTTTTCCCATAAAACTTTGAGAGATTCAGTTTTAAAATGTTTAATTGTAAATTTCGTAATATACAGTTAAATAGTGCTCTCTGTATATCAAGTTCATTATATATATATATATATAAATGACTAACTTAATTGATTCAAGTTATAATAATTGAAATGTAACTCATATACACATTATTTTAACTATTCTAATTCAAAGCACTTAAAAGTGATACTCAAAGCACCGTCGACTTTTACTCTATGCAACAACTTGTTTTCTTGGAACAGAAGCAACTACGAGTTACATTTGAAACACTTACAAGTGATGCTCGAAACACCTACGAGTTGTACTCTAAGCACCAAGTTTTTTTTCGTGGCACAGAAGTGCCTACGAGTTACATTGAAGCACTTACAAGTGATGCTCAAAGTACCTACGAGTTATACTCTAAGTACCATGTAGTTTCTGTGGCACAGAAGCACCTATGAGTTATGTGTGTAGCGTTTTACTTAAGGTTATAGGTGCTTGATATTAATATTGTTGGTGCTTTATGGATTTTGTGCAAGTATTTGTTGTAAGTGCTTTGAGTGTAGTATGTAACTGCTTCAACTTATGTCTATTTGTGCTTCAATGATGCATTGAAAGTGCTTCAACTTTTATTTGTTGGGACTTCGAGTGTGTGATGAAGGCGCTTCATCTTATGCATGTAGGTGCTTTAACTTAAGGTTCTAGGTGTTTCAATTTTTATTTGTTGGGACTTTGAGTGTGTGATGAAGTTCCTTCATCTTATGCGTGTAGGTGCTTTAACATAAGGACGTGCTTCAAAGTTGTATTGAAGGGGCTTCAACTTATCTCTGTAGGTGCTTCAAAGTTGTATTGAAGGTGCTTCAACTTTTATTTGTTGGGATTTTGAGTGTGTGATGAAGTTGCTTCATCTTATGCGTATAGGTGCTTTAAGATAAGGTTGTAGGTGCTTCAAAGTTGTATTGTAGGTGCTTTTTATGTAGGTGCTTCAAAGTTGTATTGAAAGTGTTTCAACTTTTATTTGTTGGGACTTCGAGTGTGTAATGATGGTGCTTCATCTTATGCGTGCACATGCTTTAACTTAAGATTATTGGTGCTTCAAAGTTGTATTGAAGATGTTTCAACTTATGTTTGTAGGTGCTTAAAAGTTGCACTGAAAGTGCTTCAACTTTTATTTGTTGGGACTTCGAGTGTGTGATGACGGTGCTTCTATCTTATACGAGTACGTGCGTTAACTTAAGTTTGTAGGTGCTTCAAAGTGGTTCTTCAACTTATGTCTGTTGGTGCTTCAAAGTAGCATTGAAGGTGCTTCATCTTATGTGTGTAGGTGTTTCAAAGTTGGATTAAAGGTGTTTCAACTTATGTCTGTAGGTGCTTGAACGTTGTATTGAATGTGCTTCATCTTATGTGTTTAGGTACTTTAACTTAAGGTTGTAGGTGTTTCAAAGTTGTATTGAAGGTGCTTCAACTTTTATTTGTTAGGACTTCGACTGTGTGATGAAGGTGCTTCATCTTATGCGTGTAGGTGCTCTAATTTAAGGTTGTAAAACCTTCAAAGTTGTATGAAGGTGTTTCAACTATTTGTTGGGGGCTTTTAGTGTATGATGAAGGTGCTCAACTTATGTCTATAGGTGCTTCAAAGTTGTATTCAATGTGTTTTGAGCAGTGAGAACACCCATTTATGTGAGAACACTGTGTGAAAAAAATCTGAGCGGTTGATCAATTAAGTTGATGGCTGTGATTTATCGATAAATAACATATACTTCGTGGATCCAAAATGGATCATAAGAAAAATGCCGGGTCATTTTTCTTGAGAAAAAACACTTATTGGGCTCCACCATTCGTCTTTTCTTCTACGCCATGAAAATTCCTCTGATTTGCCCCTCATCTTATTTGTTACTATGTTATTCAAGGGAAAACAGCATAAAATACAATAGCATACACTTCATGTTCCCAACTGCCTGATTTTTAGTCCAAATCAAGCCTTCAACTTCCAGCATTTCACATATTAACCAGCAGTAGATCTCTTTGAATTTGAGCTATGTTCTTAATGTAGCAAATTACACGATTCTTAGTTTTTGGTTTTTGCACTTCTCCATGGCCTGGGGTGCTTCTTAAGGAACCAAATGCAGTGTTAGAACTTGGAAGGAATTAGCATGTCAAGCAAAGTTTTTGTGCTTTTTGACAAAAGAGTTTTTGTTGAGATCTTGCAAGTTGTACTTTAAAAAGATACTGCATTGCAGTATGCCCTAAAAGCTAAAGCCATGTAAGTGAGTCTCCTCTTTTTAAATGCTTTTTAGCTTCCAAGCCCAAGCATGCAATTAATAATTATTGTGATCAAGTGCAAAGAGAATGAACAAATAAGTTCAATTCTTCACCAAAGAAATGAACAATTGTCGACTTAGTGTCACTGTGTACAGTTCAATGTGAATCTTAATGCTGAAATTATAACCTGTGACTTAAGTTTAGCCTTCTGAGAACATGGATATAGAAAACTCAATATCGTAGGTAGGGAACCCGTCAATAGAATTTTCTGCCCTGATAAGCATATAGAATTATCTGTTCTGATAAGCATAGAGACCTAAATTTCAAGATCAGTGGGTAAAACTCAAACTAAATCAATAATGAGAACAGACCGTGTAAGTTATATTATATTAGGAAGGCAAGAATCAAAATAGCTTTGAGAAACAATCATGAGATCTTGTTTCTAAAGTGAGGATGGAAATTATTCATTTTGTCCTTTTCTAGATAGTACCTTCCATGCAAGAACATTGTCACCTCAGCTCACATGTTACCATAAATCCAATGAGCACGAATGAGGACCAGCTCCTCTTCTTGTGTCCAAGCTTCCTTGTTGATGTTTGGGTTAAGATGGTTGTGTCATCTAGGATTTCATAAAGCAAATAGAAGATGAAAGACAACTTATACAACAGGACAAGTGAAAGAAAGTTCTTTCAATCTCAAGATGACAACAAATCATTCATTAGTAATCGGAACAATAAAACCTAGAATGCTAACTGTACTTGTCAGCCAATATTTTGCAGGGAAATTCTTTATAAAGAGCTAGCCTATTGAAAATACTAGCTTGGAGTACGTTAGTATCATAAGAAAATCTTCAAAAGAAAAAAAATGTAGTGGAAGAAACAATGAAGGTTTTGATGAGGTTCAACACAATATGCAGATTTTATGCATTCAAACATCTGTGAAATATCAAATCATTATCCACTTTTATTTGTATCAACATAAAGGTCAAAGAAAGGAAATTTTCCCCAGACTTCCTCTCAGCATATTCATTGCTCCATACAGCTTTTACACTAAAAAGTGATGCAAACATTTCACCCAGTCAAAGTCAATTGATATAACAAGTAAAAGCCATAAAGTTCACAACATTTCTCTGCAATGTTTTCTTATCCGCCCAGTCAAATGTTGTGCTATAGTGAACCACTTTTTTTAGCCATATTTGTTCACCAGTTCAAAAATTATTTCGTCCTCCTGCAACATGTGTAGAAGTACTAATGAGAGATCGTAAGAACTGAAGCCATATACAACATGTATTGATGAAAATACACAATTGGGAATCATAAAAAGGATTGTCTTATTTCTTTTGACCAGGGACCTTTACAAGTTCGGGATTAAGAATCTTTTGCCACCAATGTAGACACTGCACATCCGTCATGTGCACCAAAAATTTATATTGAAAATCTACTAAATTAAAGTACAGATAGGAAAACAGAGATAGCAAAACTTATGAAACAATAGGAAGGATAAACAAGCACAAAACAAAACAAACAAAAAGGCTAAAAATCCAACTTTGTAGCAAAAATGAAATCATTGCAAGAAAAGAAAAGAAGAATCAATCTAACAAGCTAAAGGATTTTCGATTCTCACCGTTGGGCCAGCTCCACGCTCCTTTATTCAATTCTGGAGGGAGAATAAACCGAGGGCAAGTGGAGTACAAAGGAAGGGGTTATAGGTTATAACTTATGTACGAAATTGGATTGGCGTAATCTGATTTTAAAGAAAGGAGGCGACTTTTCATATGCAAGCCTATCCACTGCGGCGGCAGAGGAATGGGAGGCGACGGTGGCGATGGTGGTTTTATAGTGGGGAGAAAAATGACGGCCGGCGAGTTGCTCGCAATGATACGAGTGAATAGTTGGGATTAAGTTATGCTTCTACCCAACTTGACCTGAGAAAGATCCGCGTCTCTTTTAGTTTAAATAAATGATATTTTTCTTACATTAAATCCCAACCACGAAATAATTATCTTTCAATGGTTTAGATCTGTTCTCACATAAGTGTTTGTTCTCACCTAAGATAGGTGTTCTCACCTGATCCCAATTCTATATCTATATATATATATATATATATATATCTGTGTGTGTGGACAAGAGTTATTTTATTTACACAGGAAGCCCTCCACTTTTTGAGTAGTTTTTTATAAAAAAAACTTCATTCCAATTAGAATATATATACTAATTGCATAATGGTGCCTGCCTAAAGTTCATACTTCATAAAACAAGTTTTTGCCGATTCTTGATGCAATAATAAATTAATATCTACGAGTAAACCAATTACAAGATAGCAAATATTTGATGAATGAGAAAAATTCCCATGACACTGTCTCAGTATAAATTATGGTGAAACCAGGGATAAATTTGCAGTTTATAATAAAAAGGATGTAAACTGACAGGTGATTAAATCAGGGATTTTCTAGGTTATATAATTAAAATCGGTCAAATTTGTATACCTTTCTTCTTCCCCCTTTTTCTATATCACTACTCCTCTACCTAATGTGCCCAAGCTCTAACCACAAGTCTCCACCAACTAGAACCACACACTTTCAAGTAACGACAACCTCAATCCTAAATTTTCACAACCCAAACCACTACTTGCACTCGAGATGAAGTCAGGCTGCTCAGAAAAGTGGTGTGTAGGATTGAATTTTGATCAAATCTAAGGTAGTCGGAGTTATGTCTCTAGAGATCAGAAATCATGGTGTTGAAGCTCACAACCACAATTATTTATAATTTGAATTCAATTATTTTGTTGTGGTGATTTTATTTTATATGTGATTTTAACATTAATTTATTGGCCAGTTACGAGGATCGAACTAGCAACTTAAATGTCTACACCGGAAACATTCACCGACATACTATTGGAAGATGTTGAATCCTATATTTTAATAGTAGCACCCAGCGAAAACTCCTTGCGAGGACCCAATTTATTTTTAATGGTAGCACCAGTCAGGGTGTAATGTGGAGGTTTAAATTTACCTAGTTTTTATTTTCTTGGTTTAATCAAGAAATGTTATTGAGTTATGCTTTGTGTGTGACAAATTTGATGTTATTAACTATGTCGGTTCAAGGTGGGACGCTATATCAAGACGGTATGAAATTAGCCTGATGGATTCGGGTTGAATTTATCGAAATATTTAGATGACCACTCATTACTATGATATGTATTTTTTCTTTCTGCCACATGGAATTTGGTTCAAAATTTCATGTTTAGTGTCCAATTGTAATGGGTTTATCTCATATATTATTGCAACAGATCACTACAAATAATAATCTTTGATTAAAAATGTTATGAAGTTACACAAAATTTTAAGGCCATATATAATTGTGCAGTATTTGCACAAATTGCACACCAAGGGTGGCAAAAGAGAACTGTTACCTACGGGTCAAGAAGATTGTTTTTTTATAAATACGGATGGGTCAATGGGTTAAATGGGTAATGGGCCAAAAGGTATTTGAAAATATGGGTTAGGAGGGTCGGGTTTCCAGGTTGACCGTGGATATACCCATATGGGTTGAAACTAGAGTATTTACCCATATTATTTATGAAAAAACACGGGTCAGTATATGGGTTAAAACCTACGGGTTTACACATATGGGTTTGTATATAAAAAATATGGACCAATATATGAGTTGAAACCCGTGGGTTTACCCATATGAGTTG
>JAULKJ010315400.1:0-10735 GCA_032355405.1 Rubia balearica | reverse complement strand
CTATCTACTTAGTTGTATTTAGTGAGCAATAGGGCTTATAAATTACATCTTTGAGAGGTACGGCGATGACCTCCCAGAGATGTTTATTACTTCTCCGTCTGCCACACCATGTCAGTTTTTCCCCACCTTAACATGTCACCTTCTCCACGTATATCTATAGGAACGCTTTCACTACAACCTCTAGCCGTCACTTCCGGGGTTAGTAAACCCATGAACCCACACAGTAAAGTAAACCTAGAAGTAGCATGGATCATTAGGACTTACACCGTGAATACCCATCCTAAACCCATCTTGTGCTACTTAGGACATTAGTACCTCATGATAACTCCAGGGGCATTCCGGGCCTAGTAGCTTCAAACTAGGGACATGACCTTCATGCATTATCCTAATCTTAGAGACTACTCTTATTACCAACTTGGGCACATATATCTTCAACAACCTTATGGTTAACATCCCGCATCCCAGTAGTCGTGAAAATGTTTCATTGTCTAGCCTATCACAAAATCATGTAAAGAATTAAACTAGGTGTGCATCATTCATCACAAAATTATTTAAAGAAGTATAAGAAAAGGTTAACCATGATATTTATAGCAAATAAAATAGACATGAAGCTTAAAGTCACACAAATCTAAGAGTTAATACAAAATTACAAATGCAACCAAGTCTTGAACTAAGGTACGAAAACTAAATCCATGACATTGAATGGAATAAATTTCATGGAAGAAGTGTATTCAATGAAGAAAGAGAGGAGAAAGGGGTTATTTTCAATGTAGATCTGCCTCCCTCTTTAGTATTGTTATTGATGACATGTCAAATGCATATATTTCTTAAGGCATTTAACATCTCTTTTACTATCTTTTTGTGGGTGGATTGCTAGATTTAGATAGGTTACATCATAAGGGGTTTAGATGACCATTGTTGGTTTTCTTATCTAAATCCTTCATTTTGTAGTCTAATATGAGCCTAATGGATTTTTTCCTTACAAGCAACTAGATCTTGTTTTATGAGCTTATTTGTAGATTTCTCGTAAGCACTTCAGAGTAGATGAATGGAGGCAAATTGCGAAATGGGTAGATGGTTCGATGCCACGATTCAAAATGTGGTAGAAGATAGAAGGGTTATAAAAATAGCCCATTTCGAAGTGTCAAAGAAGTGCATGGGCCGTATAAAATGGCACGGCCCATGACATCAGTCTGTGCCATAAGAAGGTCCCAGACAATAGGCTGTGCAAATTTGTACGGCCCGTACATGAAGAACTGAGGAAGAACATGACCTGGCCAGCGGGACGTGCAAATGTACACACCCCATGCACTCAAAATCCAGGAATTACAAGTCCTGGACAACGGCCTGTGAAAAATTGCACCGCCCGTTTGATCAATTTCAGCAGAATGACCTCTCAGTCGATGTCCTGTGCAATACTGCACGGCCCCTGCCACGCTGGCAATAGAGTTTTCAACTTGAGTTTTTTAGGTCCATTTATCCTACCATATATATGTCCTTCAGCCTTTTAGGGTTTAATATGAAGACGTAGTTAGTTTTCATTTGGTGTGTTAGGTAGGAAGAAAGTAAGGGGAGAGTTCATCAAGCTAAGGTTCGGGAAACCTCCTCTTCATATCCTTCCACGATGTTATGCACCTTGGCGGAAAATAGTACAGCCAATCTTTTACCTTGTCTTGGAGTGAGAATAGGAAGGATCTCACGTTATAGTCCTCTTCAGAGATGCCCGATAGCTTCATATTGGTGCAAAAAAAAGTGGAATTCCGACAAGTATTTTTTGGATCCTCTCCAGCCATCCCGTGGAACGTTGGTAGGCATTGGATCATGCCACTCTTAATCTCACAAGTGATGTTTGGTGGAAGTGGAGGGAATATAATTCATAGGTGTTGTTGATTCTCAAAATTAGGAGCTTCAACTCCTTAAGTGTCCTATTATCTTCTGCCATGATATTATCTATCACAACCTCTTTAACAATTGGCTCCAGTGGAACCGCCTCACTCACCCTTCTCCTTCATTTCCGTCTACCAGTGTGATTCGATAAACAGTGTAAAGTCCCTAAGTTAGTGGTACAGATTTTTACCATAAATAAGGAACGATACAATACTCGTTCTTAAACAACACTAGCACAAAAGATCAGGATAATCAAAGAAAATCTAACAAAACAAGCTCTACAAAAAAACTAACTATAACAAAAAAAAATACAAGCTACTCTATCAACTGGTTATGCTATCTAACAAAAAGATAAATCTAGTATCCCCTGGCAATGGCGCCAAAATTTTACTCGGACCCCACGGGGTCGTTCTAATCAAAGGAGTTAACCCACAGATGAAGAATCAAAGATAATAATTATAGATATGTTTCCATACTTGCTCCTAACTATAATCACGGAGCTAGTGGTACGTATGGGTGTCATCCACGGAGGTACTAGTATTAACAAACATGGGGTATTTTGTTTAACTAACTACGAGCATATGAGTAAAGCAAAATAAACAACTGATTAACTAGTGTTCGAGGTAGTTGCGTAACATGACTAACATAAGGATTTGATCCTAGATTCCATTCACATAAGAACTTATAAACCTAACTTCATGTTATGTCACATAGTGTGGAGATGGTCGGGAATTCCCACTATCTGTCAGATAGTGTTCATCTCCCTTTAAACCATCTCACCTCCTCTGTAACTAGGGATGAGCTTCGATCCTTTGATATCTAATTCACCCCTGTAATGTCACTCCCGGTGCTAAAGATCCCCCGCTTAAAGGACTTAAACCCTGCTTAGGCCACAACCGTTAGATATGGGAGTAAACCTATTACATTACCGGGATCTCCACTGTGGACATTGATCCTAGGCCTAGAGAGGAAAAAGAATCAGTGCCTTGTGATAACTCTAGGGTCAACACAACCCTAGTTGCTACAAACTATGAAGACTCAATTATCAGGGTAAGCCAGGGTTCCCCCATTAGAAAATTCTATACAGCAACCCCCAGTCCAAGTCTTCTAACCTGAAATTCCTCTCACGACAATTAGATTAAAGTCTAATGAGTCACCTTGGTACTCACAAGATAGATTTAACGCACACATCTACCTTGCACTCTCAAGACTACAATAGCACCAATAATCTGACAATCCCAAATTAGCATTCAAGCGTAGTACGAGATTATGCAATTGAGGAAATCATGTGCGCATCATAAAACATATCAAGGCATTAATCATATAAGAATATAATCTATAAATCATAAATATTATTCATAACATAGAAAATTAGGGGAATCTAATAATGTCACAACTCCAAGTCAAGTTATGAATACAAATACTACCCCAAAAAATAAAATACTCTCCCAAAAAAAACTAGCATTAAATTCATGGCTCTAAGAGTAAATGAAGAGAGAAGATAGAAAAACCTAGAGAGAGTTTCTAGCCTCCTCTTCTTACCAAACCAACTAATTACTTCTACTTGCTCAACCCTAGAATACTAAAGGCACTTTATATAGTGAAGGGTAAATAGACTTCAAAAGGCCCAAGTTTGGAAGCCTAAGTGTCATACTAGCATGGGCCATGCCAGTTTACACAGCCAGACCAGAACGTCTCGTGCAAGATTGCACGAGGTGGCGTCTGGGCGTGATGAAAATCATGGACTGAGCACACGGGATGTGCAGGTTTGCACAACCTATCATCTGGGTCTTCATTTTGGTCTTCTGAGTGCACTGGTCGTGCAAGTTTGCCAGACCTGTCTTGGGCCCCTTCTTGTCTGGAACAGGCTGTGCCATAGCCCATCTTAGGCCGTGCAGGTTTCCCTATGATCTCCGGGCTTGCACGGCCCATCTTGGGCCACTTCTTGTCTGGCACAGAACATGGCAGAGGTTGTGCCATTTTACACGACATGTGTCGCTTCTTAGACACTTTCACACTTGGTGGCTCTTTTATTCAATCCTTCTACCTTCTACCACATTTTGACTCGTGTCCTTTAATCTTCCCAATTTCGCATTTGGCATTCATTAATATTACCTCTAAGTGCTTACGAAAAATCTACAAATAAGCTCAGAAAAGAAGATCTAAACACTAATAAGGACAAAAATCCGTTAGAGTTAAAATAGGCTACAAAATGAAGGATTTAGATGAGAAAACCAAATTGTAAACCTACCTAAACCTATTAATCTACACACAAAAATATAACAAAAGGGATGCTAAATGCTTCAAGAAATATATGCATTTGACGTCTGATCAATGATCATATGTCATGTAATTTTATTGATCATATGTCATGTAATTTTATACAAACTAAAGTTGTGGTACGAAGCTTTTTTGAGACCAATTTCTAATGAAATAAAAAACTTATACCAAATCACCCTACAGTAGTACTGAAGCAGTCTCCTATAGAACCACCAATATATATGACATTACTTCTGAGCTTGGAAGTTTTTTGATAAAAAATATGATTTCATGCATCAAAATCCATAGAAGGACTGGATTTTACCAAAGATGCTGGAACTAAAAAGTCACCCAAAACACATGTTACGGTGTCGGAACCTGGCCGTAGACTAGCTAGAACATCTTACACACGGCCATAGGTTCAAAACTCTAGTTGTTTAATGGTGTTTCGTTCCACCTGTTTGTAGTCTGATAATTACCGCCTTTCATGGTCATTTTTAAAGGCGGTTCCTGGAACCCCTTTTAATCGAAGAGGATCAAAGGAAGTACCAGAGAAGTCACTTTCAATGTAACTTTTGAGGTATGATAGTAGTGTCTTTAATTCAAAGTACCTTCTCTGGTACAATAGTAGTGTCTTTAATTCCCCCATCCGACACTAGTGAATCTATCAATTCATTTGATTCTGGCTTGACTAAATTTTTAGCTAAGATTAGGTTTTTGCACTTTTAAAAAAACTAGGGGGGTTATAACCACTAGTATTTTGTTTTTCCATTATTTATGATTTTCCCTTAGTCTTACTGTAAAAATGTCTTGTATGAGACGTATTCTATCTTTTAATTAATATCAAAATTCTACTGCATTAGCCACAACTCATCGGTTTCTAACATTTATTTTTCATAAATGTAAATCATGAATATGAGAGATGAATAGAACATGATAAATCAGATCTCAATCATCACCTATATGTTTTTTATTTTGAAAGAAAGTGGAAAAAATTATGAAACTGAAATAAGGTATGATAACTATAGTATAATATTGATACAAAATGGAAATGGTACGTCCTAAATATATATGCCTAATGTGTATACGTGAAATGGATAAATAGTTCACAAATTACCAACAGCTAAAGAATGGCTGCAAGACTGTGTATTTGGGTAACCAAAAATTCCTCCCGATGAAGCACAAATTGCGTGAGAACACATTTTCAGTTTGTTGGTGGGAAGGAGGTTCGGAAGGCACGAAGACCATTGAAGGGAGTTGTCATCCACAACAAGGTGAAGAAATTGATTGTTGTTCTAGAGAAGATGATGAAGAAGATGACTGAAGCACCTGAAAAACCTTGGAAGAAGAGGTCAATTTTCTTTGATTTACCATACTGGGAGCATTTGGAGGTTCGACACTATTTTGATGTAATGAACACTGAGAAGAATGTGTGAGAGAGTTTGATTAGTACGTTACTCAACATTCCTGGGATTACGAAAGATAACTTGAATGCATGGAAGGATTTGTTAGAGCTTAGAATTCAGTCAAACCTAGCCCCGAAGGTGAGAGGTAAGCGGATGTACCTCCCTCTTTCCCCGTACAATTTGTAAGTAAATGGGAGAAGATATGTTTGCAAGCATACCCAAGGAATCAAGGTACCATCTAGATACTATTCTAATGTTAGTTATTTTGTGAATGGTGATTTACGCATGAACGCCTTGAAATCGCATGATTATCACGTTCCCATGCAATAATTGTTCGTCGTTGCTATCCTTGGTGTTATGGAGGAGGATGTACGATTTATCGTAATGCGACTGTGTTTCTTCTTCAACTTCATTTTTCGTAAGAATATAAGTAGGATAACAGTAGATGTGTTGGAGCAAAAGGGGGTTCTCGTGTTATGTCAGTTGGTGAAGTACTTACCTCTATCCTTCTTTGACATAATGGTTCATCTAGTGATTCATTTGGTAAGTGAAATTCGACTATGCAGACTTGTGGGAATGATTTGGATGTACCTTTTCGAGCGGCACATAAGTGTTTTCAAATGTTATGTTCACAATCGTAGCCGACCGAATGCGAGCATCATGCAAAGGTATATGACCAAGGAGATCATTGGATACTGTACTTCGAACTTAGTTGGTAAGAAATTGGTTAATTTACCTGAACAAGCACACTTTGGTAGGAAGAATTGGGTTGCACGGTCAAAGGTACACTTCATACACCCTTCTATGCTAAGTTGATGACAGTCAACCTTTACGTATTAAGGAATAGTAGCGAGACTACAATCTATGTTCAAGAGCACATGTTATATTCACAAGCACTATGTCCGAACTGGCCTTTGAAAAAAATACAGCTAGAGCATTCTTCCACATTTTTGAATAGGTTTTATGATCGTCGCAATGTGGACGACATGCCTAGTATATTTCGTGCATTTGCTAGAAGGCCGAACTACACTGACAAAAGATACCTGGGGTATGATATTAACGGTTTTACTATTACAATAGCTGAAAAGGATAGCAAGAGCACATGCAAAACAGTGGTTTCTACATTGAATATTAATCGATGTGGCAATATAGCAAGAAAGAAAAAAAAAACCCTATTGTTGCGGTGATGGGCTTTTACGGAGTGATTGAGGAAATTTGGGAGTTGGACTATATTGAGTCAAAATTTGTGGTTTTCAAGTACCAGTGGTTTGATAATAGAGCTGGGGATCTTATGGAGAAACCCATGGGTTTCAAATTGGTGGAACTTAACCGATTTGGTTCGAGGATGACAAGCTCATCTAAGTTGCTCAGGCAAGCCAGATTTTTTATGTCTAGGATCCTTTCAACGAGAAGTGGCATGTTGTCCTACATGGGAAGAAGTTATACTTTGATGAGGAGATTTATTGTCCTGTCCGAGCAGAATGTTCTGAGTTCCCATCTATTTCTCCAAGTTTGGAGGATGTGGATGGAGCTGTAGTAGGTAGACGGTCAGATGATGTGGATTGTGGGTTGATGGGAGCGGTAAAACTATGGGGGTTGATGTTGTCTTAAAAAGGAAAAGATAGTGAAGGTTATCATTGCAATTAGCAATATGCTTTTGTGAACTGGACAATGTCCTATATATTTAATATATTGATATTAAAATCGTATATTTGGTTTCAATTCAAAAGACCACGCGTTTCTATTTTTTCGTTCGGTATGAAAATATTTTTGGAAATTTTTTGAAATGGTAACCAGCACCGGTGATAGTATATGGAACCGATGCTGAAACACAGAGTATATTCTATGTTTCATCAAAGGCACCAAAAATTTGCATTTGTAGCACCAGTAATAGTACCGGTGTTGTGTAGTTAGAAAACTTATTATCATTTGTTCACGGGTGTGGATAAATGTCACAAAAAATGAGTTAAAGCAGTCTTAGACAGCTCTGTGATCATGTTCCGGCACCGGTATTTAACAATTCCAGCACCGATAATAGTACTTAGAAAAATTTGTTGCACTTTGCTCTCGAGTTGGGAAAAACTATATAAAAATGATTTCAAGCAGGCTTAGGCAGCTGCTTTATCCTAAATAAGCATCGGTATTTCTCATGTCTAGCACCGATTTTATTACCGATGCTGTATATTTAGAAAATATTTAAGCTCTTTACTCTCGGGTTTAAAAAAATCAAACTAATTAAAAGTAGTCGTAGGCAGCTGCTTTATCAAAAACAGGCACCAGTTTCTCGACATCTCTACCGGTGCTAACTTATTTTATGTATTAAAAATTAGACAGATGGAATTTTCTTTCAACTTCCAATTCACAAATTTGGAGAGGAAATCAACCCTCTAGTCACCTTTGGTTGCTCAACCTCGGAATAAGTTAAGTTCACTTACAAAGTTTATTCATGATTCTACAAAATTATTTATCATGAATCCAATGCTAATGGTTAAATGTTGGGTAACCTTTCCATACATTAAGAACCTTGCTAGATATTGTAATTTTGTACTTAGTGTTAATGTTCAGTAGCTACATATCTCTATACCTAGGCATTTTTTTTGTTTCCTTGTAATGTTTGTTGATGTTTATGAACATTAATTTTGTTTAGGGTTTTTTATGCATGGAAGGTGTTTGTTAAAATGCTATAGTGGACATTGTAGGATATGGCACCCAAAACTCCATTCAAGAGGTCGCGCAATGCATCTCCTTCCTCTCCAGAGATGTAGTCCAATATTAAACAGCAGGAGCAGAGGTTTGTGTCAGAGCAGGAATGGCTACTCGAACGAACTTATAGAACAAGGTAACATTTCCCGAAGAGAGGAATAGAAGCATCTTCCCTCTTTGAGGAATCTATTTGGGCACTTGGATGGGAGAAATTGTGTGTCATGCCTCCAATGATTAACCTCAGCATAGTGAGTGAGTTCTATGCTAATTTGAGGTGTGGTACGATGTGGGATGAGACACTGTGTAGAGACAAAATAGTGCAACTAACATCAAAATCCGTAAACAGGTTATATGGGTTGCCAAATGTTCCCTTCGACTAGGATTAATATCTTGCATTCCACTACCAGACCGCCGATGGTTGGGATTTCGATGAGGCCACTGCGAAGGAGATAGTTAGGATGCTTAGTTGGCAGGGAAGCGATGTGGATTACCTTGTCAAACCAGGTTGGTCAAAGATTCCGAAAAAGCACCTCACACCCAAAATGAATGGATGGTACCACTTCGTGACCCCAAAAATTGAACCGGTCACAGTGAACATTGAGATTCATAGTATGAGGTTGATGCATTTATATGCAATTAAGAAGAAATTGTGATGGAATGTAGGAAGAAAAATGGTGCGATCATTGAGACAGGGCGCTGAGAACAAAGGTTGTTACGGTTTCTGAAGCCTCATCTCTGAATTATGCACAAAAGACGGTGTCCCCCACTATCCGCAAGACATATACAACCAATGGGGAAGATTACAGTAGATTCTTTTTTACAAAATAGCTCCTAATAATGTAGGTCCTTCATTGGAATCTAGAGTCTCGGCGTTGGAAGAGGGTGTCAAAAGTCTTCTGATGGAATAATGTTACCAAAGGTCATGGTTCAATCACATGGGCAAGGTTTTTGAGTATCAGTTTCCGGATGCAGTGAAAGAAGTTGGACTGTTCCCTTCATTCCAAGACCCTGGCGTTGGGCAGATCGACGTGGGGACCAGCTCCGAAGATGCACGTATGATGGATGAAGAGCCGTTCACTAGAATTATTCATGATTTCCTATGCAAATTTCGTAAAATATGGTTTTTCAGTTTTTAATTCTATCGGACATTCAAAAAAATCTCTGTTATTTGCAGACATAATATTATTAGTATCAAGGGAATGTACCTGCAGCAAGTTTTTGCATTGAATTTAAAGTGGTAAGAAAATATTATTTGCATTTACTTGATCAATAATATTATCTTTTATTTACTCTAGAACATGTACCATCGCCTTTTAATTTATGCTATGATTCTAGGAGGGACATAAGTGCAAAAGGCAAAAACTTCACTTGTAGGTCCAAACGACAATCTGATCGGATATGTTGGTACATTATGAAACCATGATGTATATTCCAGGTCAAATTAAAAAATTTATTCATATATTGTGAGAAAAACTTACTAACAATCCTTCCCGTTTGGATTTTCTAGCTTCCAAGTAAAAAAGAGTTAGATAGTGTAAGACTTGTACTATTTCTTTATTATAATTCATGAAAACATCTTTTTACATTAAAAACCTTATATTAACCCAAGAATACTCAATTTGAAGTTAATTTGATACAAACAGGAAGGCGTAACGCAGTTTTAGGCAATAGTGTAAATTTATCAAAGTTAAATATGAACCTTTTTCGGCCATCTAGCTGACACATATTTGCGACACAGGACTTATGAAATATTTAATTAAGTAATTTTAATTCCAATTGGTTCCCCACAGTAATATAAAAAAAATACCCCCCTCTTCGTGGGCAATATATTAATTTTTAGAAAATAGTGGGAATTCAATATCGGCACCGGTATGTTCTTCATTTTAACTGATGCTGACTAGTACATGGACGGGCTAATCTTATTTTTCATTAAAAAATTGGTGGGAAATTAAAAAAAATCAATTTTAGTACAGCATCGGTTTTCATACCGGTGCTAATAATGTGGCTAACTTAAGTAGCCTTGAGCAGCTGTATTTGTGTTGTTCAGCACTG
Source organism: Rubia balearica (assembly GCA_032355405.1). Classification (NCBI taxonomy): domain Eukaryota; kingdom Viridiplantae; phylum Streptophyta; class Magnoliopsida; order Gentianales; family Rubiaceae; genus Rubia; species Rubia balearica. Next base: position 428 of record JAULKJ010315400.1, on the reverse strand, counting down.
ATTTTTTTTAGCCTAGCACCGGTATCCATATCAGTTCTATATAATTAGAAAAAAATTCAAAATTTTCTCTCGGGTAGGACAAAAGAAATTAATTTATGTAGGCTCACGCAGCTGCCTTAACTATTTAAGCACTGGTTTTTCTCATCCAGCACCGGTATTTTTACCAATGTTGTATACTTAGTATTTTTTAGAATATACAAGAATGATGTAGACATACTTTAGCACCAGTTTCATGGCCGACGTACCGGTGTTGATTTCACTAATATAAAAGGCGACTGATCACCTTTTTCAACATAACCGTCGCTTTTTCCTCTTCAATCCCACAAAACCAAAGTTTTCTCCACGTTCTTTCTCCACCTTGTCCACCATTTAATTGTCATTCAACCTCCATTTCCCCACATCCTCAATCACACGTTATATAAGAACCC
>JAULKJ010315389.1:0-10735 GCA_032355405.1 Rubia balearica | reverse complement strand
CGAATTTCCCTCGTCTGAATTAGATTAGTCGAACGGATTCAAGATATGGGGCGAAAATCCGAAAATAGTTTCTGATTTTTGTTTTTTTAGGGGAAAAACAATCATTTCCTTTGAGTCCGATAATGACCAAAGTGGACCAATTTTCTGGATGTCACCAGGGGTACAAATGCACTTTCAAAAAATTGGAGGGTATATGTGGGCAAAACAAGGAACTAAGGGGCATAAATGCACATTTTTCTTCTTTCAGTTGCTGATGTGGGCTGACAAGTCGAGCTGGTAGAAAAATAAGGTGAGCATAACTACTACTCCGTCCCAACTCTATTTGCACCTCTACTTTTTTGACACTATTCTCTATCAAAATTTGACCGCATATTGAATGGATATATGAACAATAATATTATCGTATGTGATATTGTACAATTCGTCGTAACAAGTAGTTTTTAAGTATCAACTTTTTATTTGCCGTCATTATACATAGGTAAACTTATTAACGGTTAAATATGTTTCTTGAACCGTATGATAATAATTGCAGTGTAAATAGAGGTGGGACGGAGGGAGCATATTCATTCGTCTCATTATCTTCTTCAAGCATTTGTTCAGATTCTCTCTCATTCACAGTTCAAACACGATACCTTTAATAAGTAATCAATGGTGGATCTAAGGATAGCGAGCAGAGATTTGTTGCAAAACAAGGTAATCTCAACCACAAAATTTATTCCTTTCACTACTTTTTATTAACCTTCTTCCAATTTATGTCTCAATCTCAAATCATGCATGTTACTCTAAATAAGTAATTAATGGCGGATTTGGGGTGGCGAGCCGTTGCGCAAATTACCCTACAATCTGCCGATCAAGCTAGTTTACAAGATCAGTGGGCGATCGACGTTAGTTTTTATTTGTTTGTTTTTGGTTAGGTTAGATAAGTGAAATGACGTCAACCTCATTGGGCGATCGCTTTGTGTTTTTTTTGGATCAGTTTAGTGAAGCGATGTCGTTTCATCAAGTAAAAGCTACATTGGAAATTTTTCAAAATATAGTTGATAATTAAATGATGTTATTTTACTACCGGCTAAAATAAAAATAAAAATTGGCACCATTATTACATGACAAAATTAACAGATTTTAAATTTTAGATTTCAAACTTTGGAATTCAATTTTCGTACTTAAAACATATTTTTCAAATTTTAGATAAATTCTTATCAAAGAGACTAACTGAAGAGACTTATATTTCAGACTTATTTTAAATCGCAAATTAAGTTTTATCAAAAAAAATGTCTAAATGATATCTAACCTGTATAGTTTATCAAAAGGACAAAAAAATGAGTCTATATTTTTGTGAAGGTAACTAAACAATTTTGAATTCTTTGAAAGTGCTAAAATAATCCTAAGTGTTCGTCAAATGTGCTGAAACAACTCTAAGCATTCGTTAAATGTTATCGTTATATCTAGCTGATGTCAAAACTAATGCAAAAATTACAGGATCATTTTGGCTCTTTCACGAGTTTAGGATTATTTTGTCACTTTCAAAGATCGTATCGGCACTTTTTAAAATATATATATAAGGTCATTTTAACACATTTCTCTTTATTTAATCTTTATTATGGTGTTTTAAATATTTTGCATAAAAAATGAAAGAGTCTGTCTTTTGAAAGACCTTTTTTTCATAAGTTATGGAAAGACCGAGGTTTAAACTGTAAATTACAAGAAATCGAGATAAAATTTTTGGGTTGCATTAATCGGGTCATAAACTTATTACTGCTGCACATTGCATAATAATTTTTTAATATTGCAACTAAAATATTTTATTTTTCTATAATTCTAAATCAACCCCGTTTTTTCATATGATTTTTCCCAAAACTTTTGCCAAAATTAAATGAATGGACACTATGTTACGTTTGTTTGGACAAAGGCACACTGAACCAGTATCATGTTAGCTGTGTTTGCCCAAAACAACACAACTAGATACTCTATACATGGCACACTTTTCTATTTAAATTATTATTTTTATGTTGACATATTTTCTATTTTTGACAAAATTGCTTCAATTCCATCCACTGATTCTACATACTCTCTTCATTCCAGTAAAAATGACGCATTTACTTTTTCAAAATCAAACTTTGTAAACTTTGACCCTTAATATAAATTAAAAATTAAATATATGTAATAAAAATATCATGTGAGATATTGTTAGATTCATCTTAATATATATTTTCTAACTATCAAATTTTTATTCGTAATTGTTATATGTAGTTAGAGATATTGACGGTCAAACGTAATCATTGAAAAGTGTGAGAAAATAAATTCGTTATTTTTATTGGGATGGAGGGAGTATTATTTTTAAAATTTAAATTCATCTGCTCATTTCATTTATCTAAATCCATTAATTCAAACCTCCGGTGTAATATACAAGAGGAACGTTCATTTACCTAAATCCATTGATTCAAACCTCCGGTGTAATATACAGAGTAACGGAGGGAGTACAAATTTGTTAATGAAATGGACCAAAACCAACTTTTATAGCAAAATATCCTGATTAAATATATTCCTCTCACTATTTTCATCTAAATTCTTTCATTTTCTCCGTCATTCCGATCACATTTACTATGTTTGTCATTATCATTATTGAACTCTAGATTCATATTGTTAAACTTGATAGACTCCATATAGTTTTTTTTTAAATAACAAACGTGTGTCAGGTTTAGGTCACACAACCTCTAACTAACAATTATAACTAATCTGATAAACTCCCTAAACAGCTCATTTGACTCACACACTGTGGGGTGAGCCTCCCACAAATGAACCTAGCACTAGGTTCATGTGTCATATTAGCAGTCTGCTACTCAACTTGCTGCTCCAATCTTGACTTTATCGGGTTGCGACAGCTCTGTAGTTTGAAGAGGCTGCAGTTGGATTTCTCCAATCAGCGATGAAGAGTGCTTGTTGAAGAAGTTTCGAGGGCAGGTCCGTTTTGTTTTGAAGCAGTCTGGTACTGCATGTCTCCATCTTTTTTGAGTGTTGGCCAGATTTATCCACATCGGGATGCCACAACTCCGTAGTTCTCATTTTGTGAACCTTTTGGAGATTATCGCTAGATTTCTCCAATAAACGCAGCGGGATAGTATCTAAATCTAACCGAGGTCGTTAGAGCACCAACAGAACACCTAAAAAACATAAAAACAGCTAAAGAGTTAACCTAAACCCTGCTTTCACCCAAGGAAGTCATGCCACGATGCAGATCTACTCTATTCCAGAAGCATGTATCGTCTTAAGAGTATTATTCTCCGAACTTGCTGCAGATGTGGTACTACAACCGGTGGGAACTCCATTGTGCGCTAGAAACTCTATTCAACAACTACGTACTACTACAAAAAGACCGATCATTTTTTAGTGAGTCAGACCACATACTTTCAACCGTAGGATGACCTATTTTGACTGTTGCCAAGACCTAACACCATTAATGACAAAGTCAAACCAAATGGTTCCAATCTACTCTCCACACAGTCACCACGAGCGTGTCGTGGCTACAGCCGACTACAATGAATATTTATTGAATGACTAGTTTGACATTGGGTGGGATAGATTTTAGGAATGGACAAGAGAAGTTATTGAACTGATACATAATTTAGAATATGAAAAGTGTGTGAGTAGGAATGATATTGGAGCGGACTGAAAGCGAATTATAATCTCTACATGTATCTTCGCATGATAAAATCTCTCTGGTTCACTAATAGTGACATTATAAGTACAGGTGATTGGATTTATGTGAAGAAAATGAGCCGATGAAATTGAATGTAGAAAGTAAATGGTTGAATGAGTGGATGAAATTAAAAGAATCTTGTCGAAAATGGAAAGTGTGTCATTTAAAAGAATATCTTATTAAGGTAAGTGTGTCACCAATAAAGGAACGGAGAAAGTTTTTGTATTGAGTAAAGTGCATTCATAACCCCGAGTTCTTTATTTAGTGCACATATACTCTCAAGTTTTTCAAAAATGCACACATACTCTCCCATATTTTTCAAAAGTGCACATATACCTCCATTTTTTTTTTCTAGAAGTGCACATATACCCCTATAACCAAAGAACAACTTTGAAAAATTGAGAGATATGTATATATGCACCAAACAAAGTATTGGGATATATGTGCACTTTCAAAAAATCGAGAACTATATATGCGTTAAACAAGAAGTATATATGCGTTAAACAAGGAACTAGGATGTATGGATGCACTTTACTCATTTGTATTTAACTCAGCTTGTCATTCACGGCAGTACACAATTTACTCTCATGGACCATTATAGTATGTGATGGAAATTTTTTTTTTGTTCAAGAACTATAGTTTTCATCCATGTTGCAAATGTTGGTCTCATTGGGACGTTGATCGTGCTAGGTCACTTCTAGACTTAAATTGTGTCCCGTCAAGCGTCAAATAATTTACACTCGTTTTTCATGGTTTCACACTAGCGAAAACAAGATCATTAAAGGCAATTTTTTTGTATCACAAAGTTAGTTATTATATGTGTTCTCTCTTTTCGAATTTCATCGTGAAACGATTAAAGATAGTTAAATATTCGTCTTTAATTAAATCCGAATTCAATTCTGAATTCAGAACCGATATCATAAATTTTTAAAATAACTGTTGGAAACCTCTCGATTTCCAGCAGCATTCAAGCAAAACAAAGATTACAGTAACTGGAAAAGCACAAAAATTGAATGTTGGTTTAACGGAGAATCTCAATCCAATCACTAAAATCATACTAGTTTACAATCTCAACCCAAAAATTGTAAAATCGAACATTAAACTCAAACCTAATTGAAGTGAACCTCAAATCTTGAATCATCAACCGAATCTCAAACCTCAAACCGTCCCTGGCAAGGTGGAGGCGTCGATAGTGGATGCGTACAGTGGCAACAACGGTGGGGCCGATAGGGGTAACGACGGGGCTAAAGTGAAAAGAGGGGGAAGCTCAAAATCTATAAATTAAAAATTAAAGGAAGGAAAGACACTGGACAAATGAAAAGGAGGACGGTGTAGGGATATGGAGAGAGAAAGAAATGGGTTAAAAATTATAAGGATTGAAAGGAAAACCCTACTTTTAAATATCTTGTCCAAATAAACAAATAAAGGCAGTCCATTTAAGGTGGTTCTACAATAGAACCATCTTTAATTGATATCCATTAAATGTGATTCCTTAATCGGATCTAAACCGCTTTTGATTGATGTTATTAAAGGCGCGTTCCTCAAGAACCTCCTTTAATCATATTCAAACAGCCTTCAAAATGAAAAGGAGCTGATATAGAAAGGTTCTGAACTTGGAACTTCTTCCCAAATGCGGTTCCCCAAAAAAGTGATGGAACCGCCTTCTAACGATGCCTTTAATAGAGGTTTATCCGCTAGTGTTACTTTAATTTATTTTTTTTATTTGTCAGATTTTCTTGTGTACTAAAAATAAATATTTTATCCATTTATTAATTTTTTATTTTCGACTTAATGTTGTTCTTCAAAAGTGGAAATTGCATTAGATGGAGCAGCTCGTTAAATGGCGTTCTTGAGTCTTCGGTCTACATGGAGCAACTCGTTGATTACAAGGATCTCATGTGCCTTGATCATATTTTTTTGGGAAAAAAGTGCATTATGCCCCCCAATTCTTGTGTTTGTGCAGATATACCCCCGAGCTTTTTTAAAGTGCATTCATACCCCTGTCGTGGTCTGAAAAATTAGTCAATTTTGCTCATTCTCGGATTCAATAGAAATGACCGTTTAATTTTGACCATTCCCGGATTCAGAGAAAACGGTCATTTCTATTGAATCCGGAAATGAGCGAAATTGACCAATTTTTCAGACCACGACAGGGGTATGAATGCATTTTAAAAAAGCTCAGGGGTATATCTGCATAAACACAAGAACTGGGTGGCATGAATGAGTTTATCCCTATGTTTTATACACTTTTCATTTTCGAATGTTTTGCTAAGATAAGATTGACACATTTCTTTTTATACTAAGAAGTGAATCATTTTTTACCATCCATTAAAATTTTTATTCTCCCTACTCAATTATCTCTACACATTTCAACTTGAAAAAATAACATCTAAAATTAGAGAGCCAAACATATCAAAATGGAAGGAATATAATGTGTCGGTTCATATGCTAATTCATAAAGTTGTTTATAAATAGTATCATTACGATCTCCACAAATATATTTATACGTTTATACATATTATATACACATTAATTGAGAGCGTCTTTTTCAGACTGTACAACGGTTAAATTTATCGTGGCAAGTTTTAATTTTATAACTTTTAAAATAAGATCATAATTATTTATATTTAAAAATATATATATATATATATATATTTTAAAAAATATATGGAAACTTCTAATTGCAATAATGGGAAGGAAAATTAAATTATTTCATTAATTACGGAAACTTCTCGTTGCCTGGTCATATCACACTGGTTAACACTGGTTTTTGGAATTATTTAGTACCTGTGGAAATGTGTGTAGATTAAGAAATTAATATGGTACTTCATGGCTTTGCTTTGGAAGTCATTGTAATCTTATCGCTTACATACTACGTTTAATTAGATGAATTAGCTATTTATATTTTTCAAAGGAAAAAAGAGAGAGAGGGGCTATTTATAAGTAAATTAAATTAATGTGCCAGCCACTTTGGCTCTGTTTGACAGAGCTTTTAAGCTGCTCTGTTTATAAGCAAAACACTTTTTAGTGTTTGGTAAAGTTCAAAAAAAATAACTTATTTTGAAAGTAGAAGCTATTTTTGGAGGAAAAGAAGAAGCTGGTTACCCCTACTTTTAAAATAATTCAGTTTTACTTATAAGCACAACTCTACCAAACAGAACCTTTATATGTCATGACAACCTGAGCTCATAGTAAAAAAAAAAAGCGTGTATTTAACACAGGATTAGCTAGACAGGGGCCTGTTTTAAAAAATCTAGCTGATTAGATTATTCATAAAGCAAGATCGAAATGCTTATTTAAGATTTAGTTCCCTGAATTCAGTTGGAAATAATGAAAATGTATTTAGATTCAGAAGAATAAAATGAATTGCTTTTAAGAATAGATTGAAATAGACAGAGACAGGCTGTGGGCACCTGAATGGCATAAATTGCTTGCGCCACAAGTCAAGCACCGCGTTATAGTAGTTGCTTCTACAACAATTAATTCAGTTGCTTTATTAAATTCCTCACCGCCAACCTCCAGCAAGACGAAAACTATCAAACAAATCTTATGTACTGTGTATATCCGACCATTCTTTTCTCATATTTTTTTAATTTAAAAAAATGAAAACCCTCGTTTACATTTATGCGAAACTAATAGACAGGGGTACATAGTAAGACAAATGATTAAATACTGACGACAAGATTCGAATATCAGTCGCATTTTGTTAAATTTTAATATTTCTAGGACTTCCACCTTAAAACCAACTGGTCTGAGTGAATGTGATACAAGACCTTATATATAAGTCATTTAGTTCTTAAGAAATCGATGTGAGATTTATTTTTCAACACATTCTCACTGAGTTTCTAATACACTGTCCTAAAATGAGTTAGATAAAAATGAATTGAATTAACATTTAGACTAGCTTTTGAATCTCTTCATTCAATTTCCTTCAATATTTATAGTTACTCGTATATAAATTGTAGTGTACGAAATAAATATCACACTACTAAAAATAAATTGTCAATTCAAGTTTGTGACAATTGATACGAACAAAGTGTGTTAACCAAGCCAAGGAATGATTTCTTCAGAAGGCACGTTGATGTAGTTATGTTGCTATCATCTTGTGCTTCTGTCCCGTTTAATTTGTCCTTTTTTAATTTATTTTTATGTCTAGTTATTTTTTACACATAGACCTAAATGCTATTTTCATCATCCTATTTCATTATATTGGTGACTTTCCTTTGATGGCTTTATGCCACGGATGCTTCAAATTTATTTGTCCCTGTATTATGTACAGTTCTTCAATTTATTCGTGCGGTGTAACATTCTTACTTTCCTCACGAATACATCACCAAAATCCTATTAAAATGCTAAAAAGTGTTTCAATAGACGTTTGAGTAAAGTGCGTTTATACCTCGAGTTATTTGTTTGGAAAAAGTGCATTTATGCCCCAAATTCTTGTGTTTGTGCAGATATACCCCCGAGTTTTTTTAAACTTCATTCATACCCCTGTCGTGGTCTGAAAATTGGTCAATTTCGGTCATTCATGGTTTTAATAGAAATGACCGTTAAATTTCGGTCATTCCCAGATTCGGAGAAAACGGTCATATCTATTGAATCCGAGAATGACCAAAATTGACCAATTTTTCAGACCACGACAGGGGTACGCATGCACTTTAAAAAAGCTCGAGGGTGTATCTGCACAAACACAAAAATTGGGGGGCATGAATGAATTTATCCCTATTTGTTTTGTGCTCATATACCCCCAGTTTTTCAGAAGTGCACATATACCTCTCCCGGTTTTTAAAAAGTGAACTTATAATCATCCCAATTTTTCAAAAGTGCACATATACCCTATAACTGGAGATTAGCGTTTGAAAAATCGAGGGGTATATGTGCACAAACAAGGAGTTTGGGGTACATGTACACTTTCAAAAAATTGAGGGATATATGTGCACTAAACAAGAAATTGAGGGACACGAATACACTTTACTCTAAATCTTAATTCAAACGCTTCAATTCATAGAACACTTCTAAACGTGTTTGATGAGCATCTCATTTCAAATTAATAATATCTTATATTCTTGCTTGTTATAAATTTTGTCGCTGCGTCACACGAATTATGTGACAGATTTTCAAAGTTCTCTTGATGAGATCTAGAGTAAAATGTTTAAACCTTAACTTGGAGGGAAAAATTCGTGGTCAAAAAAATAAACTTTTATCCCTTTTTTGCAAACTGTTAACCCAAAATACAATTGAAGAAAGATAAAGTGACACAGAGGGTCCCACAAGAATTAAAAAATATATTGTAAAAGAGAAAAGGGGAGGTTTTCTGTTAAGTTTGTTGACTTGACTGCTCCGACTCTACACCGACACGAGTCAACAACTTTTTATAAAGATATAATAATAATAATAAATTATCGTGCTTTTCTTAATTTTGTATAAATCTGATCAAATTTTGATCATGAAAAGTTGAACAATCCATGTCTCATGCAATAAAAACTGAAACTTTCTTTTCTTTTCTTTTCTCATGTGAATATGAATTTATTTTATTTTGTTGCCTAAATCGTATGGGAGGGGCGAATTTAGTTGTGACATGGGTTAACTAAGGTTAAAATATAAAATAACGCTGTATTAGTATTTGAAAAAATTGAAATATTTTACTCCTTGCTTTAATTTACTGTGACATTTCACTTGATTATATAAAATTTTAGAAAATATTAATTACGCATAGAAAATTAAATTGAAACAAGAAAAAATAAAAATAAATAGTTGGAGGTATCTTAAAATATACTATAATTGGAAAGTTCCAAGATAAATTTTTTTTAATACAAAGCATGCCACAAATAGCTAAACGGAGATAGTATTATTTGATTACCTCAAAATTTACACAGTCTTGTTTTAAATCGGCTCATCATTAGACGTGATCATTTTATAATAAGTATGATTAATAGGGAATTTTATATATATTTTTATTTACTACGGTACTCATAATTATAAAAATATTTTACATAAAATACCAACATATATATAAAATAATTATAATTTGAAACGTTATAATTGGTTTAACCATTAAGCGATTTAACATGAGACCTTCTCCAACATTAAATTTTTTTTTTTGTGAAAATTAGGTAGAGTTTATATACTTTCATGTTGAGGAAAATTATATTTTGATTGCACAATGTCTTTTTTGATATGGACTAACCGTTAGACAGAGTTAAATTATAATTGATATAACAAACAAGGTGATTTATTAATGTTGTTTTTATATATTGCAACGAGATTTTAATTTTTTTAAATGCATTGCATTGTATAAATATAATAATAATTTACCTCTAAAAGTTTATTGAAATAGGGTTTTTCATGATATTTATTTATTGCGTTAAATAACTTTCATAAAAATAATGGCAAAATCTTGGGAAATACCGTCTTTGCATAGCCTTATGGAAAGACGGAGTTTAATTAAAATTATAAAAGGTAAAAGGTTTTAGTTGCAATATTAACCACAATAGCTATTGCCATAGCTATTGCCCTATTTACTTTAACCACAATATCTTAGGAGAGGTGACGTGGAAGAGATTAACTGTGGAAAAATAGAGATGTTTTGGGAAAGGAGTTGGTCCAGTTTCAAAGTTGTTAGAGTTAAAGATAACATTATATGAATTTAACAACGTATTGTAATTTTCAACATAAACCAATAATTATGGGACAAACGAAAATAGGTCAATATTTATAGAATGGAGAGAGTATTTTGTAGATCAAACACTGTACTTTTGAATTTAAATATTATATTTTTAAATTTAAATAAATGTTTCTTTATATATTTACATTTAAACACATTTTATTATACGTTTAACTTTAAAAAGTATAATATTTAAATTTATAATATTTAAGTTTAAAGTTACTATAGTTAATCTATAAATATAAAAGAAAGACCTCATTTATTAGGACTTAACCTTTAAACTGTGTTAGTTTTGTATCAATGTATGACATGAAGTCTACGTTCTCTTACTCCCTCCGTCCCAGCTTAATTTGTACAGTTGCTTTTGGGACACT
>JAULKJ010315378.1:0-10737 GCA_032355405.1 Rubia balearica | reverse complement strand
GTTATATGTATTTATCGAGTTTGCTCACGAGTTTTCGAGTCGAGCAATGCCTTGCTCAACTCGACTCATTAACTATTCGAGTCGAGTTCGAGCCAAAATCGAGTCGAGCTTTGACCGAATTTTGATCGAGTTGAGTGCGAGTTGCTCACGAGACGCTCGACTCAATAAGCACCCCTAGTCACCACCTTTACCTACTAGTTTCTCAATCCATCATTTAAAACCCGACTCCCCTGTCTTCCTCGAAACATCACATCACCACCCCTTCTTCCCCAGCGGCCTCCCTGTAAACCTCCACCACTTTGCCACCTCCCCTCCCTGAGCCGTCCCTACCATCTCACTTGCCACCCGACCTACCAACACTGCCTCACACATGCTCGAACCATTTCAACACCACCTCATACCAAATCGCAACCAACATTTCACCACCTCCACCCCGACCTTCACACACGATGATAACTTGAGCTATGAGCGGTATCTTCAAACCTCCATCTCTCTTCTCAGCTGCACCATCGACTATTTCCTCACTTCCCAAATCAATTCACCTAGCCCTGAAGGACCCCCAATGGAATACTGCAATGCAGAATGAATTTCACACGTTAAAGGAAAATTATACATGGGACTTGTTACCTCAGCTTGCTAATGCTCATATAATATGTTTCATGTGGTTATATCGCCACAAGTTTCACTCTGATGGCTCCATGCAATGGTACAAGGCTAGCCTAGTGGTTAATTGGAAAACCCAAAAGGTTGAAATTGACCACGATGAAACATTCAGTCATATGGTTAAGCCCACTGCTATTCACATAATGAATAGCTTAGTGGTGTCTCGTCCTGGGCCAATGCATCAGCTTGATGTAATAAATGCTTTTCTCCATGGTGATTTGAGTGAAACAGTATACATGCATCTCGAGGCTCTTCAGCATGTCTACCACCTTCGAAAGTCTTTATATGGCTTCAAGCAGGCACTTCGAGCATGGTTTAAGAGATTCTCTACTTTTGTCCTATCTCAAATTCAAAAGCAATGTTTGCAACGATTCATCATTCTTCTTTAGTCGTGGTGGCCACACGATATATTTTCTCCTATAAGTTGATGATAGTGTCCTCACAGCTTTGAGCACTACACTTCTTCACGACATCATCTCTGCACTATACTGGGAGTTTGTCATGTCCGATTTTAGAGCTCTTCATCATTTCTGGGTATCTTGGTTGCTCGCTCCTCGAGTGGCTTATTCTTTTCTCAACAACAGTATGCCCTGGATATTCTAAGTTAGGCATCGTCATCTTGCAATCCATCGGCGACACCTATAGATACTAGTGCCAAGCTCAACACTACCGCCGATTCATTGCTCGATAATCCCGACATGTACAGGTGTCTGGTTAGAGCTCTACAATACCTCACCATCACTCGTCCAGGCATCTCCTATGCAGTACAACATGCTTGCTTGTTTATGCATGCACTAGGGGAACATCACATGCAGCTGATTAAACGCATTTTGAGGTATGTCCAAGCTACAATTAATTTTGGAATTCACTTGGTCAAGTCTCAGTCCCACACTATCACTGCTTATTCTAATATGGATTGGGCTGGATGTCTAGACTCTCGTCGCTCGACTTCTAGCTATTTTCTCTTTCATTGTGACAACCTGGTTTCCTGATCCTCCAAATACCAAGCGACTTTCTCTCGATCTAGTGCAAAATTCGAATATAGGGGGGTTACGAATGTAGTTGCTGAAACGAGTTGGCTAAGTAATCTTCTTCTTAAGTAACATATTCCCATCAGACGTGCCACACTTGTCTACTGTAACAACATCTTCGTTGTGTACCTGTCTAGTAATCTGATGCAACATCAACGGACCAAGTATGTTGGGTTTGATATTCATTTTGTTAGTGAGAAGGTTTAGGTTAGCCCTTCTGTGTGCTTCATGTTCCCTAAACCTTTACAAAGGGACTACCTAAATCCTAGACCTTTACTAAGGGACTACCACGTAACCTTTTTCTTCTATTTTTGTGTTTTTCATGTTCTCTAAACCCCTGAAACCTAAACCTTTACTAAGGGACTACCAAGTAATCTTTTTCTTCGATTTTTGTCCAGCCTAAGCACTCGTTCCCGTTCTGACTGAGGGGGTATATTAGACAATAAATATGTAATATTTAGTTGTTTAGATTAGCACAATTATAGATATAGTATAGCTCTCCCATACACTCTATTTATACTGAATGGTAATCAATTACTCGGTTTGAAAACCTTGCACCCCCACCTCTACCGGTTGAGATTTTTGATTGTGCAGATGTGCAGAAGAAAAAAGAGAGACAGGTGAAGGGTGTCACTATGTTGTGTTGCTAATAAATCCCCATAAAAAATTTGTGAGGGTGGCTGAGGAAATATGAAGATTGTTTAGAGATCGGTAGCATGCGAGAAAAATGTTTTGGAGAAGGTGTGGATTTTAAGCTTTTTGCAGGTGTTGAGTGGCAGTTGTTATAAATGAAGTCACTTTATGAAAGAAGACAGTTGAATCTCATTCAAACCTAAATTAATGCGTCATTTAATAAATGTTCCGATATTGAAACATCCTTCGATTAAATTTTAAGTTCTGTTAGACACAGTTACGATAACGATATGAGAGCTAGAAGAGAAAATGGTAAGGGAAAATAACCTCTCTTTTTATTTCGACCATGATTCCAAAATTGGAATATTTCGCGGTGGATTCCACACAGTCTCCTGGAAACGCCCTCAATTTCAAAATTTTCCTGTATGCAATGTTTTTTCCTCCCAAGTCTAATACTCGAATCCTGAAATACCATTGCTCTAACTATCCTTTTATTCATTCTAATTAAATTTTTACATGAGTTCATATTCATTAAGGATGAGTAAAACAAAGGGAAAAAGAAAGCCAACTTATCCTTCACCATTTACATTCGGTGGTCTAGATACAATGGTTAATCTGTCGTTGAAGGAACTAGAGGAAATCGTTGAAACAAGGAGATGGGATATTACATGGTATGCTAGAAGACAAAGGGGCCACGAGTATTCTTTAGAGCCCACAACTAGCCCATAATTCTTTAAAAAGGTAGCAGAAGAGCGTTATGTTCAATGGGCACTCCAAAAATACACTGCAACCAAGATCTTGAACTCCAATTCCGTACTTGATTTACATTTTGGATACATATTGGATTATTTCCTCCCCCATTATTTGCATAACCTAATTACGATATATAGTCCAACCCAGCCAGACGAAGTAATACAATTTTATGTAAACTTGGAAAAATTCCGTGACAGTGATATGGTAACCGAGGTTAATGGAATTTCCGTGACTGCTAGTAAATTCATGATAAATGTTGTATTACGGCGTCCCTGGATTGAACCTAGTTTTTTACGCCCCACTGTCTGGGATAGCCCTTATTATATTTTCCATTAACAATCTTGGCCAGCTACGACATACTCCCAACAACCGTGTCCCATAGAAATTGGGATTTAGTATTTCATGATACATGATGACAAGGCTGGGAAAGCAGACAAATATGATTTGTCGGTGTTGACTATGGAGTAACAGATGGTTTTTGAGTGGGCTTCCATGAATGTGCTTACATTGGGAGGTCATGTGTGCGAGTCCACCATTGGAAGCCTTATGATATTCTACTACATTATTGGGAATAAACTGTTGAATCCTGGGTTTATAATATTGTCCTACATGAACAAATTCATTGGCACAACAGAGAAGGAATTTTTTACGTGTGTTTGATCACTAGGATAATCAAAGAGCGCGGTGTTGTACCCATATACTGCCCATTGCACATCGAATACTACGATCATAAATGGCTTGACCTACTCAAATTCGATACAAATACAAACAAATACAAGGTGAAGTTGGTTCCGAGGGCAGCAGCTTGAGGTGCAAAAAGGGCTAGATCTTTGGAGACAGTGGCATAGTTTTGGGCAGGTATTGTGTTCTTCATTGAATTCGAGTGTGTCTTCTTTATTTAAAGAAGCTGATTCGATCCCCAATTGACGAGTGATTCTTAAACATTATGCAAACATGACCTTTGTAAGGAGATTCATATCACCAACACTGGCCAAATTAAAGTCCACAGATTTATTACATAAAATTATTATGATATATATTAAGCCTTCGAAAAACCTGTTCGATGAAAGGAACCATCATTTTCTTAATAAGCAAATATATGATTCTAAAAGCAACAAGATAAATAATGTTATGATAATAGAATGACCATCCTAACACATAATTTTAATTCGTAATGCTTTTTTGACATCTAAAATGCAATTGGACGAAACGTATAATCAACACTAAAAGAGAGCTATGGAAGTGACTCAATTTTCGGTGATGTTTCGATATCGAAACAATGTCTCATATTGAGAGGGTTCTGAGCAACTGCCGCCAGTTACTTCATATAACTGCAGTTAAATTAAAATCGTCGTTGTTACCATGCATAACACGATAGTTTAATTCTAAATGTCATTGAATTGTTGCATGTAGCCATCCATATCTCTTTCTTCTGTGCGACTATTTCTTACGTTATTAAAATATATAATGAACGTCGGTGTCAAGATGGTTTACAAAAAAGCCGTCCATTCATGGTGTTAATGTCCCTATTTGTTCTAGTGATTTAGGAAGATGGAAAGAGACTAAAAAAGGAACATGGGGAAATCCATTTTTTATAAACCTGCAAAATTGGGAGGCAAATTGTCACGTGGTTCATGAGTGTTTAGTGACATTTTTTTAACGGCGGTTGTAATGATTGAAGTCTGAGAAACAACATTTCAAAAAAAAATAAGTCTACTTTCTAGATATTGCAATGGGTGATAAATTTTTTTAATCGTATTCCAAAACCAGAAGCTTATTCCTACTACATATACTCCCTCTGTCATCAAATATTGGCATTGACCAGAGGGCACACATTTTATGATTTTGTACTTTGTTTGGGTGAAGTGATATTTTAATAAGTTTTTTTTTTTAATTTATGAATTTGTGAAGAACAATTCCATAGTGGGTAAAATGTTGGAGTAATAATTAGAATTGGACAAGCTTAAACATTAAAGTTTATTTTTTTCTCTCCTCTTTAAATAGAAATTGTGTAAGAATACCAATTAAAAAATTCTTTCTAAAAGGGAAAGGGTACCAATATTTAAAAATCAGGGGCAATATGTTTTTTTTCCAGAAAAGTAATCATTCAAATGTGCGGGAAAAAAATGCTCAGCGGCGATTACAATTAGTGTAATTGACATACAACTCAATGAGCCTACAACAATGACTAATCTACTGCAAGGATATGTAAATTACATGTCAACTAGATTGGTCATCTGTACTATTGTAGATTACAGATCCAATAAAATTGTGACATCGCCCTCGGGATTACTAACTTACTTGCAAAAATCATGACCACTTGACAGAAGAGCGCATCACACATCAATATCATTTCACCAAATATGGATATTAACCTGTAACACCACTTGATCCAAAGCACAATCTATGCAATCCAAATTGTAAATACCTTGAAAAACACATATCCACCCATCCAAGTAAACAAAATTTCTAATAAGAAAAACAAAAGAAATACGAACAAATGATCTGTAAAACTAGATCAAAAACATTATTTTGACGTTATGAACAATCAAATCGAATGATAATCATAATCAAAACAATCTATCTATTAGGTAAAAAAATAATACTAATGCATGAAAATAAATAGACACTTGAAAAAATATTGTTCAATTGAAAAATTATTTTTCCCACCTCCCCATAATAGAACGATGGGAAAAATAATGTTGGAGGAAAATTGGATTTTTGGGTCATGTTTTACAAAGCAGACATTACACCAGTTAAATTTAGTACATTAATTGTTTTAGGAACTTTTGATCAATTTAGAAAACCGCCCCTCTCTTAAAACCATCAATTTTTTCTTTAATTTTCTTCCCCATCTTCCCATTATGATGGAGAGATGGGAAGCAACAATTTATTTAATTGACGTTGTTCTTGTATTATTGAATAAGTGTGGAATTTATTTTCATACATTAATTTTGTTTTTAGCCCTGATCGATGAGATCATCGTGTTCATGATGATCACTCGATTTATTTGGTCACGTCGATGTATTTTTTTGATCTGGTTGTATATATATTTTTAAGGGTTCCGTTTATTTGAATGCGTCAATCTATGTTTTCATGGCGTTTACAGTTTGAAAACATAGATCATGGTTGGATCAAGTAGTGTTATAGCGGTATAAGATCTCTATTTGGCGTAATGATAATGATGCGTGATAAGCTCATCTTTCAAGTGGTCATGATTTTTGCAGGAAAGAGCGATGTTACAGTTTTATTGGATGTCTAATTTATAATAGTGCAGACAATCAGTCTGGTTGACATTTAATTTAAATATCCTTGCATTAGGTTTGTTATTGATAGAGTTTAGTTAGAATAGATGTCAATTCCACTAATAGTAATCGGTGTTGAGTGTTTTTCCTAACACCAGTGAATGATTGATTTTAAAATTAAAAGAGTACATTAAGATGAAATAAATGCTGGTAAATAATCCAAAATGAGGTAATTATTATAAAAAGAAATAGCATGCAAGTAACACACATTCTTAGAGGAATTATAATGAAAAGTTGAATAATATTTGTTTCTCGCTGCAAATTTAAATGATAAACTCAATCTGCATATATTTCATCTTTGCATGACCAATTAAAACTAAAATTTGATAGTTATAAGTATTTAATTGTTAAAAACGTTCTCCAACGATTCGTTGAGGGTCCTAATTAACATTTTACTTACTCCAATGATTCGTTAAGTCTTCAATTTTCCTACCTTGCATATAAATATAGTACTCCATCGGGTTCTCATACTTAATTGAGAAACATTTCATAAAATCCAAAATAAATTCGAAGGACCGGGAGAGACTTTTCCTTTCTGTGAAGAAAGCAAGAAAATTCCAGAACCTTATTCTGGCCACCGGTAGACTTTTCCGACCAAAACCCTACCCCAGAATTACCAGTTTTACTAGCAGAGGAATTAGCCAGTATTGCATTTTGGCGGTTCGTAAGCCAAGAGAAGGTCAAAAGGCTATGGTTGTAACAGCCAAGGTAAGTTTTTGAATCGGACTGGTTGCATGGGACGACAACTAGGGGATTTACTCAGACATATTGTCAGAAATGGTTACTTCACAAGGGAGGATTGGTAAGTCGAAACATTATTCACCGTCCAAAATGAATGGAAGAGCTTCCGATGCTGATTCATCAACGGCGTTCACCGTCCAGGGGTCAGAATATTCGGAAGAGGCTAGGGTCAGAATATTCGGAAGAAACTTCTAATGAACTTCACCACAGATACAAGAATTATTATGTGATTAAGTTGGCTAACAATGCCACCAGAATGGCGTTGCTAGCTGCATAGTACCGCAGTGCGACAATGGGACTCAATGATACCTCTGAATCGGGTAATTGTGCAAAGGATAACAGTCACGGTCAGATTGTATGGAATTGCTTCAATTTGCTTCACGCCGGAAATTGCACAAAGGTTAGCAAATCATAGAGCACATGATTTTTTGGGGTGGATTATATGAGGTTGGACGCACGCTGGGGTTTTGATTTTCAAATGGAAATAATTAGGGAAAACGCATTCACCAAATGCGTTTATGTGGGACTCCTTTTTTATTTTATTTCCTGGTGAATTTTGATTTTTTGCGTATTTAAGGAAAATGAAAATTCGGAGGCTGCATTCGCTGAATGCGCCTTCGTGCATGTATTTTTGTTATTTCTAATTTTGGCCGCTTTTATTTGTAGGAAATGTTTTTGTAAAAGAAAAACATGACTTTGGGGTCTATTTTTTATTTAATTTTTTTGGCAGCTTCTCCATGATCAGCTTTGGTATGGCAGTTTTGGTAACATCTCCCTCGGTTCTTTTTTTTCGTTCATTAGAAGTTTTTTGCATTTTTATATTTTGTGTAAAAATCCAAGAACCTTGTTAGTGTGTATAAATTTTTATTTAATATATTATTATGTTCTTAAATATTTTAAAAATTTTATCATTCATTTTTTTTACAATTCTTACAACTTTTAGAGTACATCTCTTGAAAGACGGTCTTTCCATAAGTCATGGAAAGACCAAGGTTTAAAGTGTAAATTAGAAGAAATGAAGATAAAAATTTTGGGTTGTATGAATCGAGTTATAAATTTTATAATTAATACATGTTGCATAATAAAATTTTAATATTACAACTAAGATATTTTACCTTTTATTATTCTAATTAAACCCCATCTTTTCATAATCTTATGGAAAGACGGTTTTTTCCAAGACTTTGCCTAAAATTTAATTTATGTGTTAAAATTATCGTGAAAATATTATTAATGTATTTTTAAATTATAAATTTTCCATGTATTTTAGATATACGTAAATTATAAAAATATTAATAATTAAATATTAATGTTGTTGAATTGAAAAATTACTAAAAAATTTTAATTGGAAGGAGAAAATATTTAAAGATATAATATTTGTATTACTAAGGAAAGTGTATGAAATAGAGAGTGCAGTGATTTTTCTTTTAAAATTACATACAACCAACCAATTATACATAAAAATTCTACTTTAAGATTAAAATAGGTAATGCTTCAATTTATTAAAATCAAGTGAAGTCTGAAACTCCGTTCATTTGAAATTTAATTAGGGACACTCTTCTGAGTACACCAAAATGCTGCACCATCAGCGAACCACCACCATCGAAACTAAAACCACCACGACTGCATATTATTCGAGTATCTGCAAGTTGGAAAATCACACCGGAAACCACCAACACGTACAGTCTCACAACATTGAATAATCTCTATGATGAATAAATTACTTTAAAATTCGCAATTCTTGATAAAAATGTGGGTTGAAGGGTGAATTAACTAATCAACCGAGACTTAGTTCACAGGAGTACAATGAGTAAGTTTAAAAATATAATAGTATTTCTTATCATGTAAACCCCTAAAAAGAAAACAATGTGGCCAGGATGAAAGAACTTCTCTTCTGAATTTCTTTTTATTTACCTTATTATTCAATACTCTCCATTTACCTTATAAATATCTTCAAAAATTTGTAGTGTGTTGATGAAGTTTTGCTTATAACACTAGTAGAGACTATCCCATTAAAAGCGGTGATAGAAGGCGGTAATGGGAAAAAGACGCATGACCGCCTTGTTTTAACGGTTCCAAATTCGGAATGCCAAATCGGCCTAAGTGAAATCGAGTTTAAGGCGACCATTCATGACATTAAGGCAATTTTTTAATAATCATTTTTAATTAGGGCTAATTAAAGGCAGATAATGTTATAACCACTTTTAATTAGCCCTAATTAAAAGTTGACGTCTCAAACCGCCTTTGATTGAGGCTGGTTCCAAGTTCATAAAGGGGACATGACATGCTTGTGAGATCGTAACAGGCGGCCTTTGATAATTGTGAAAAGACGAAGGCCTTCCGAATTGTAAATTCCCTCGGGGGCATTGTTCCAAACTCGGAACAGTATTTTCCAACCTAATTTTTATTAATGTGGGTTCTGAACTTGGAACCCACTCTGTATAATTTTAAAAAAATGGGCGTATTTCTTCAAATCTTCACAAAGAATCAAATTTTTAGGGTTTTTCCCTTTCCTATTCCATTGAAGAGCATAATTTTTCATTGGAGAAGGTAAGTTGTATAAAATTTCATTGTATGAAATTATCTTGAAATGATGATTTTACATATATAAATCTTGAATTAGGATTTGTAGTTAGGTTAATTAGGGTTTAGGGTTATGATTTGTGTTGTGAGAACGCTAATGGGTTGCATTGTAATTGATTTGTAGGATAATGGGTTGGGATGAACTCATTGCTAATGATCTTAGAAAATCACCCGATTACATGTCATTGATTGAAACATTTCTTATGGTAGCATTTGAAGATTCTTCTAAAAATGGTGTTGTGCGAGCCCGATGTCCTTGTAGAGATTGTAGAAACGTTGTGTATTTAGGGAGGGAGAAATTGCGGGGACATCTCATAATGAGCGAGTTTCAAACATCCTACACTCATTGGGTATCACATAGGAAAGTTTGAGAAACGGTTCAGACGATTGATTTGAGTAACACGAATGTGGGAGATGAATTAGATGGGAATGAGAATTTGACAAAATGGTGGAGGATATTGCAAGAGAGTTCAACGGTAAACTCGAGGAATTACAAGCTTTACTTGATGACAAAGAGACGCCATTTTAATGGTTCAAAACATTCGGTACTTAATGTGACTTTTGAGGATTATGAATTTGAAGGCTAGATTTGGGTGTACCAATAAGTCGATGACCAAACTCTATAATTTGAAGGCCAAATTTGGGTGTACCAATAATTCGATGACCAAAACTCTATAATTGCTTAGGGAATTTCTCCCCTAAGGTAACTTGATGCCGGATAGGTTGTATGCCGCAAAAACATTTCTCTGCTCGATGAGATTGGAATTGAGAAAAACACATGCTTGTCCAAATGATTATATGTTGTACCAGGGGAATGATGATGAAAATCGAGAAACATTCCGGGTATATGATGAGTCTCTCGCTACAAATTGAAAAGGGATGTAATTACGATGGGTGTGGAAGTGTTAACTAAAACAAAGAAACAAACACCGGAAAAATTGACGTGGTATCTCCCCCATCGTTCCCCAATTGCGTGTAAAGAAGATGCAAAATTGTTGCACTAGCACACATAGATGGATTGACAGGTGGAT
>JAULKJ010315367.1:0-10737 GCA_032355405.1 Rubia balearica | reverse complement strand
TGCCTAAGTATGTGAGTATGGGCCAAAACTGAGCCCATTAAAGGCGGTTATGCTATCAGAACCGCTTTTACAATGAAAAGTGACCCGGAATAGCACTTTCGAGTTTCCGAACTCGGAATTGCTTCCAGCCCTTCATGAAAGGTGCTTTTTAAAGGCGGAATCGCCTTTAATCGATCAACCATCGAGGATGAACTGCCTTTAATTAATTCGAACCACCTTTAATTGAGGTGGTTCCGCATTTTTTTAACAACCTTCTATCGCCGCCGCCTTCAATGAGTTTCTCTCTACTAGTGAAAATAAATCGTTGTTCCCTATCTCTCCTAATGGGAAGATTGGAAAAAATATATTGGAGAAGAAGGTGTGCGGCAAAGTATGAGAAGAAAGGGTTGCGGCGGTTAGGGTTTTTGTACAGTTGTGGTCACGAGTTATATATATATATATCGGTTTTGATGATGATAATTATCATTAGACAATATAATTTGTACTAATAATCTAGAAATGAGGGGTTGTAAATTTAACTCTCCTTGGTAATAAGATGATACTAGGCAAAGTTTTGGAAAAAATCGTTTTTCCATTACCTTATGGAAAGACAAGATTTAATTAAAATAATAAAAGGTAAAAGTTTTTAGTTGCAATATTGAAAATTTAGTATGCAACATGTAGTAGTTATAAAGTTTATAACCTGATTCTTGCAATCCAAAAAATTTATGTTCATTTCCTCTAATTTATACTTTAAATTTTGATCTTTTCATGACTTATAGAAATACCGTTTTTCAATAAAGTGAAATGGTGAATAGGAGGAATAAATATTGAGAACTTGCATGAGAATAAGCTTTTATTTTAAGTGGACTTTGCAGGTTTACCAAATATGTAAAGTTTGAATTTACCTCAAAAAAGCTAAACAACGCTTCTGCTTTATTCTCTTCCTGAATTGTGTACGGCTTCTCTCACCCGAGACTACAGTTTGGGTAATAGTTCTCTCTCGACTTCAAACAATGTGAATCTTATTTTTGAATTTTTCTTACTACTCCGTCTCACCCGTTTGTACACACTCTTTATTTTTATCTATCCACTTATTTCTGTACACTTTCCTTTAAAGAAATTTTTTAACATGTCATAATACACAAATATCCTTAAAAAATCAAAATCTTACACAATCTATTTTCTTATAAAAATTTACTCTTAATTTATCCTCCCTCAAAATTTACCCAATCTTTACTGTTATTCACAAAATCTTTCCATTTCTTCACCAAATCTTTAGTGGATAGCTATTTTACGCCATGTATTTTACTGTATTACGCCACATATTTGTATGTATCTAATATAATATGTATTTTAAATTAAATTTAAAACTTAAATTAAATTAAATATAAAATAAAATAAAATTTCGTTTCAAACCGGAAGGTCAATTTACCGGATGATTTCTAGGTGACTTACCGGCGGTGGAGCTGATCGCCAGAAATCAGCCCAGGCCCCCGCCCAGTCCCATCGTCGTTCCTCAGTTCTCAGCCGCCCAGTCCCATATCCTTCTCGTTCGCAAGATCTCATTCCTCCATTCTTTGCCGCCGTCCTCCACTTTACCCTGCCCCGTTCCCGGTCCTGTTCTCCGTTCCCCGCTCTCCTCTCCCGTTCTCTTTCCGTTCCCTGTCTCCCGGTTCTCCTTTCACCGCCCACCTCCTGCTCTCATTTCGCGCTGTTGTTTCACCAGCCCGACTCAGCTCTTGTCGACCCACCTCGTCTCCCCGTTCTCGCCTCCCGGATCTCGCTCCACCGTTCTCGTCTCCCGCTCTCGCTCCACCGTTCTCGCCTCCAGGATTTTACCTCCCGGATCTCCTTTCACCTTTTCGCACATCTGAAAACTCACACCACACCAAATTCACATAATTTTTTCACACCAGTTATTCTTATCTTCAAAACTCTTCCATAAATGTCTCCACCACCCCTAGCCTACTTGCCCACCAACCTTATCCGGCGACAATCCAAATCTCTGATCGCAATATCTCACCCTCTCACCTTCTCCGGCGAGATTTCCAGTCCACCCTTCCCCGCAGAGCTGTCCCCTACGGCCTATCGACGACAAACTTCCCGATTTGAAACCCTCTCACCCAACCTACTTGCGATTTGAAACCCTCTCATCCTACCACCTTCTCCGGCGGGATTTCTTGAGTCATGGTGAGGTCAAGGGTTATGGTGATGTCCAGGGATGTCAAATTCCTCGATCTTCCTCCTGGCCACGACATCCATTGATGTCGGATTTGAAGAAAGTTTTGTGGGTGGTTTTTCGCCTTTGTTTTGTGCTTAAATACAGCTTCTTCTTATTGTGCTTCTTGACGCATTTTGTCGGATTCTAGGGGAATGCTCACAGGTGATATTGGACGATTGAAGAAAGTGATGAATGTGTAGCAATGGCGTTGGGTGGTTGAAGAAAGAGACGATGTCAGTGTTCAGTGTGGGAGGGAAAAGGGTTGGGACAAGTGGGTTGAAGAAGAAGGGCAATTTGGACATTTCACATCACCCAAATTAAAATATCATCTTTCTTTTCCTGCAAGATTGGTTGGGACAGAGGGAGTACGTGTGGTTGATAATTTATAAAATAGAAAAAATACAAAATTAACCCTATTATTTTATGAAAGTGTCAATCTATTCATATAAAATCTGCAAGTATGATTTCAACCCTACATTTTTTAATAATTGTATTGATATACTCAAATTACACTATTCAGGCATTGACTGAACGAATTCAGACATTGACCTAATATGAAAAGATAAAAATACCCTTGTGCTTAAATGACAATTTTAACATTTCTTAAAAATAAAAATTGATATTATCCCTATGGACTGGAATAATTTTCCTTTTTGGAAACTCTTTTCTTCTTCACCCCTGTTGACCGGAAACCCTTTTCCTCTTCCCGTTGTCAAACATCGTTCAAGGACTTCTTTCAAACAAGATTTTTTGAACTAGCCGCATTGTCATTGCTCTCATCTTCCGACGCTGAACTCTCCATCCGGTGGAATAGAATCGCCAGCAGGAATCGTTTGCAAAGCCGTCGAAGAACGAGGCACATTCGTCGCACCGAAGCTGGATTCGAGCTCCACGCTGCACACTACCTATGCCAAAAGGGATTGAAGTCGCCGGTGACTACCAGGTTGGCTCACGCCACCATTGGAGTTGGATTCGAACTCCACATTGCGCACTACCTGCGCCCAAGGGTATAGGAGCCGCCGTTGGCTGCTGGGGCTGCTCGCTCCAACATCGAAGGTGGGTTAGAGGGTTTTGTGAGAGGGTGAGGGAGATTTTGGTGGTGCCAGATAGAGTGCTGGAGAAGGTGGCGGGTGGTGGTGGTTGACGACAACATGAAGGGTAAATTGGAAAAAAAATTGAAGTTGATATGGACGAGGGCACATTTATCACTTCAGGTCCGATCTACGATCCAATTGATGAGTCAACGTCGGAATGTGGTTTGAAGGTTATATTGACACAATTCATTATAAAATTACGATTAATATGATACTCTCTCAATATACAAGTTATATTGGGACTTTCAACCTAAGTGTAGGGTTAGAAATACATTAAACCCTATTTGTTATCTAATTAATTTATAAGCAGAAGATAATGGAAAATTTTCATTTAGGGTAAAATGGATTGGTACCCCTTAGTTGTTGTGTATTGGCACCCCTTAATTTATAAGCAGGAGACAATGGAAAATTTTCATTTAGGGTAAAATTCATTGGTACCCCTTAGTTGTTGTGTATGTGCAGATATACACATGTATTTTTGAAATTGCACTTATACCCCTGGAATTGCACTGATTCAGAAAGTCGTACCCCTGATGTTGTTTTTCGATGTTGACCTTGACTTTTTTGGTGTTGGCCAATTTGAAAGGACCAAAATACCCTCCTTGAAATTTCAACTGCCTCGCCGCCACCACCTATGCCACCATCCGCTTCGCCACTCTGCCATTGTGAAAACGGACAACAAACCCTCGCCACCCATATAACTCCTCCGAAACCTCTTCCACACCGGAAAACACCCACTCGCTAGCCAAAAATTTTGCCACCAGTGCGAGAAAGAGGCACAACCAGTGGCGAGTTTCGTATGTCATCAGGGAGACAACAAAAACACCACGGAGAGCTCAATTTGATTTTTCCACGATTTTACGTTGACCTTCTCCATTCATGACCGGAAACTATATCATCATCTCAGCGTGACCCCTTTGACCGGCTAGCAACAGATCCAGTCCGACTATGATGAAAGGTGCGTTGCTGAGGAATAATTCTTATGTTTTTTGGTTTTGAGAACGAAGATGGATTTTGTGTTTTCGGGGTTTGGCGGATGGAGAGGAATTTCCAATGGGGGTGCTGCTAACAGACTTGCAAGGGGATTTGAGAAGGTTTTCTGGTTTTTTCATGTAAATTATGGATTAGCCGGTGTTCAAGATGGAATTTGTGGCAGGTTTGTCATCAATTCGAATTTCCGATGAGATTCAACTTGGGCTGTCGCCGGAAATGGCAACAGCGAGTTTCAGTGGAACATATTCGACCTCAAGCTAAGAATTTATTTTCATGTTTGTCCAGTTCGAATGGATACAGAGTAACACCTCATCGGAAAACAAATTTAGGACCACTCAGATGGTGGAGTCGGGCATTTTCCAGCCTTGGAGCACGTCGGCGTCGCAGTTGGGCGGTGGTCGAAGTTCGTTGCCTCTCATCTCATCTCCATTTCAGATTTTAAGTTTTTTTTCAGGGTAAAAAAAGTCATTTCAGTCAAATCCGGTCAAGATAAAGGTTGTTTAAATTTTCAATTGAGATCAGGAGTATAGATGCACTTTTAAAAAACCGTGGGACATATTTGCTCAAACACAGAATCTCAGGGGGTACAAATATACTCCGTCCGTTCTTCTATGTTTCGCACCATAGGTTTAGGTGGTGTTTTTTTTGCAAGTGAAAATGTGTGGAGGGAATTGAGTAAGGAGAGTAAAAAGTTTAATAAGTGATTGGGAATGATGTACTTTTTACCATAAAAGGAAAGGTGACAAACTTAGAAAAACATACAAAAATGGTAAGTGTGTCAAACATAGAAAAACAGAGGGAGTACTTGTTATGCTGTTATATAGGTTCCTTCTGGAATTTCCAAATCCAACAGAAGAACAACGAATCACCCTCGGTGCTTCCATCAGAATGAATCTAACACAAGTTATGTTTTGGTTCCAAAACAAACGTTCACAACTCAAGGTAACCAAAATTTTACAATTTCTTTAAATTCAATGGAAAATAATATTTTTTAAATATGTAATTAATAATATCAAACATAAATATATGAAATTTAATAATGATTATTTTATTTCGTTATCGATGGAAAATATACAACTACGTATGATTGTCAAATTGATTTTTTTAAAATTTGAAATAAATGATTGATTTAAGAATATTTTATAACTATATAAATGATAAATTATTACTACTAGAACAAAAAATAGAAATAATTTTAAAATAGTTAATATTAAAATAGTAATTTTCATCTTAACTAGGGTTTTCACTCTTAAAATAATTCTCACATAATTTACCGATTAAGTACCCTCATTGTAACAAATAATTTATTGTACACAATAGCGGTTAATTTATTTTATGCACTACCATGATAAATTTATAGTCTCACTTACACCACATATATGCACATTATCTATCATATTAATATCTTTCTTCGTTTACATTTGCTAATTCATATCCAACTAAATCATTCAATTATTCAGAAAACTATTAATTGTCTTTCTAAAAATTACAATTTTACTTTTGAATTATCATTCCTTTAATATCCAGGTCAGTGTTTTAAATATATTCATTCTTTATGAGATTTCCTAACCTATGGTCTTTCGTTAAATTATGAACAATCAATTGAATTTATTCACTTATACAACGTATTTGTTAAATTAAACACTAAAATGTTAAATTTAAATAAAGTAACTTTTAAGTTTAATATTTTACTTTTTTATAAGTATAATATTTCTTAAATTTTCAAATTCAAACACACCATATTACATTTTTAACTTATAGTTTATAATAATAAATTTAAAAATATAAAATTTAAGTGGCATGTCCATAAGTTTATGTATATGCCACATTTTCCAAAACTTCCTTTTCATTTTGAATAATTTTAATATCAATATATTCATCTTTAACTCCTTTGTCATTTTTTAAACTTATTTACTTCTAAATATTTGGTTTTTCTATTAGTTATTTATCTGTAGTTTAAAATATCTATAATTAAACACATTTTCTAATTATTGTGTAGAACAATGATAATAAAACAAATGCATATTATCATCAACAAATAAAAAGATATTTTATTGTAACATTGTGCTTCAATTTAAATACAAATAACCTTTACATATGCATGTTCTCTCAAACAAATTCTTTTATGAAACAGACATTAATTTTTAAGTTAAATTAATAATTTCATGATTTGAATATTATTATAAATTATTTGAAAGTTTCTATATTAAATATTCGTCCATTCGTCCATTATTTATTAGTAAAATGTGGATATATAGTAGCATTACTAGAGTGCAAGAGCTGCCTATGATGGTTGCACAACTCAGAATTCTACACATATTATTTTTGTGGAAAAACTATTAACTATCTTACTCCCAACCTTAACTTGAAGTTATTCTTAGCTTGCAAGATATATATATATATATATTTGTTTTATTTGATCTTGGTTCTTAACGAGACGTCAATCACAACCTAAAAATTGAAAACAACCAGCTTCATGTGGACATAGCTAATCTTAGAAATACTCTTTCAAACAATATCTGCACCGAATGTGATCATCAACGGGTAGTTCAATCTCCATTAATGTTGGAAAATATTAGGCTGAAAAATGAGATATGTATCTCTACTCAATGTTTTAAATATCCTTTTTCATTGTAATATTTTTTAAGTAAGATTTAAACTCACATTTACGATGAAATAAGTCTGTTATCAATCAATCAGAACATCTTATTAACTTATAATTTGTCAGGTTGTATTTTATTTAACTTGAATAAATTTGTTCTTAAGCACGTACACAATATACACGATAAAATATTAAAAGATTTAAATTTCAAATCATCCTTGTTATTTAAATTAAACAGTAACTTTTTTTTAACTTCCCTATTCACAGCTTGAAGTACAAAACTAGTTGAGAACTCTAAATGTGTGTGGTAAACTATCTTGTCTTGATTTCTTGTTTCATAACACTTGCACATGTTTACCCTTCTTTTTTAAAACACATTTTTGTTTTAAGTTTTAGAATGAGTACAACTAACCCATAACATTTTTGTAAGCGTTTTGTTTCAAAACCTTACTTTTAGCCATTTGAATTCGTGATCACTTGGATATATTAGTGAATTTATAAATAAAAAAATACTAAAAGTAATTATTACTTTTAACTTTAAACCATTCTATATACCTCTTGGATTATTGTAGAAGGAAATATAAATGTTTCTCATTTATCAGATGACATGTTAAAAAAACACATACTATAGAAATTTAATGCATATATTTTTTTGATAATAATTGAATAGGTTAACATTATTTTTCATTTGCATAATAAACTTCCATTTTTAACTTGCAGGTTCGAGTCATACAACAGTGTTTAGCCCCCTTGATATTGGATCCACCAGTCATGCTCTTGGATATATTGTTCCGTATCTTTCTGGACATGCACCAACAATTGTTTACCTTCTGATGCACCTCATAAAAATGATGGTTCTTCCTCTGTCTTAGAGGGTGCATGCAGCAACCTCCTTTTCTATTGATGATATACGTTGATGACATGTAGAGTATATTCATTCTCATGTCATAATTTATGTAACAAAACTAAAATATTTAGCATGTAACAATTGATTCGTAAACTCAATAAGTGGGCGCCTTGGTGGTAGTACCAAACTTTGGTTATTTTCATCGTTTACCATTATACACAATTATTGAGATATATTCCCATTCATTAGAATTGGTAATTTCTGCAAAATTATCATGCGTATAATGTACCATTTTAAGAATATATTACTAATGCACTAGACTTTTCATTTTGAAATAGTTTCATGCATTCTCATCACCTCTTCTTTTTATTATTAAGACTATTAATTGAGCTATTTTTTATGCAATTTATAAAATATATATAGATGATATACGTTGGTATATAAAGATTTAGCGCACAATAAAGTTTTATAAACCTTGTGGATATGTTGCGGCTTATTCAATTGTGGTGAATACCATATGATTTTGTGTAATACTTTATTTTAGAAATAATTTTTCCTTTTCCATTTCAATTTAATTTAGGGTGACAATTTGTGTTCAATTTAGCTTATAATTTAAGGAAGATATTTTGTTATGGCATATTTTTTAAAATATTTTTTTAAAGATGCATATGTCTCTGTCTTTGGCACGCAAGTCATAGAAATAAAGTTATTGATAAATCTCGTAATTACCAACTTTGGAATTTATGTGATAGTGTAGTGGAATGAATACACAAATACTAGAATTGCCTATGTAGAATATTTGAAAGTAGAAATTAAATTTTAACAATTTAAAAAAAACCAAGTTCATACAGACTAATTAAACAAATTAAAATTAGTGAGCTATGACTAATTAAACTGTATTTCACTTTAACAAATAATTATTCAAAGACTATAATTTGTAAAATTTAATTTCCCTTTGATCACCTAGACCATAATTCTAAAGAATAAAACAAAAACTGGCAAAACAATGTTTCTTTGAGGATGAAGTCAATTGCTTTGAATTCAATTTTCCATCATGCTTATTTTCCATCCAGAAAATTGCATGATTTTCAGAAAAAAGAAAAGAAAGAGTTGTCAATATCATCTAGCACTCACTTGCTTTTTCCTAAATTAGGCCGACACTCAGTGTTTGTGTACTTATTAGAGATAAGGGTTATCTGAGCAACCTTTTAGTGAGGGGAACTTGGCAAGAGAATACTAATTTACTTTTTATAACCTTCCAGTGTTATGGGACCTAACCTCGAAATAAGAATTTTTTACTTAGCCAGCTATGTACTTCATCACATATTCTTTGGCTTCCTAAGTTCCATTAACCCTAGGGCTACCACATCATTGTAACTTTTTTTAGGAGAGCTCATATGATGGCCACATATTTTTATCTCGTTTCATAGTATTTATTTTATGCATTTTTGTACGAGTTTTATTGGGATCCCGATTAAGGTGAATAAAATGGAATCCATTTGACACTTCTTTCAAATTTTATAGTAAACAGACTTTCTTTGACCCTTCCCACGGTTAATTTTTTAAACATTATTGGTGAAAATTATGGTATTTTACTTGTCTCAGTAAACTATAACTATTCATTTTTTATGAACTGCTTCAATCCGAGGTACATGGTGGAAACGATTACTAGAGTTGAGTTTATATCGTTCAACCCAATTATAACTTGAAAAGGTGGGTTTTCCTTATAAACCAGATATCCAAATACAACAAATACTTGTGTGCATTATCGTCACATGATGGGTGATTACTTGTATTTATCAAAAATTTATATGGGAATTTCGCTAATAGATTATAAATTTATTTTCTTCATTTTAACTTTATAATCACTATAAAGAGGCTAAGTCTAGCTTAATCTTGCTCTTGATAAAATTCGACAAACATGCATATGTAAAAATGTAATTTACCTGTTCATTGTTGGAATGTTTTCTGTTTAGTCTACTTTAAAATTTTCTTCCCTGTAGATGTGTTTGAATCAGAAATCGAGCTTTCTCATCAGCTTCCATATCTTTCTTAATTCAGTCAGGATCTGCCAAAGGACATTGATTTTTTTTGTTGAGTATTTTCACTAGATGTTTTGACTGGCTTTCAATATGTATTTTGATGATGTCTAGATAGAGGACAATCTATAGTTTTAGTTTGGAGGGACAACTTGGAAAGAACTTTGCTTCTGCTATCACATGAAACCTTTGTTGTTTCTGATGATGCAACCTGCACAAGCTCTCCCAGATTGTAAAGAAAAGACGTTTGAGCTAAGGTTAAAATCTTCTGGAAGGGACTAATATATTGTTTTATGTATCTTTTTTGCAGAGCCCCTGTGTACAAACAATCTAGGATAAATGATGTTAAGTCCCAATAAAATATGAATTGCATGTTCAAAAGGATGTCAGTTTACCGATATAGTATGTTCCTCGTGTTTTGTTTGTGTTTGGTTATTGTTATCATTTAGGTAACTTTTTTTGGAGAACCACAAAAACCAAACTACGATACAAGGAAAAATCCTTATTAGAAAACTGAAGTCATTTTGCTTAGGCTTCTAGTTTTAATAATAGTAGTACTTGTCCCAGAGATATTCATATTTGGGGTTTTGTATATTTAAAACCGTATTATTATCATCAAAGATCTAAGTGATTATCAGGCATCTGTTAAAGCTATGGTGGATTGATTATGATTCATTCAGGGAAAACAACAAATGGACGGTAAATGAAAAGAAATGTCTTCAAGTACATGAGGAAAAGGAACTTATCTGCCTAGTAATCTCAAGTTCATGAAGCTCAATTTCTTGGGGAAAACTGCAGACCAGTGATGTTAAAAAAAGGCGATGTATTATTTTTAGTCTTAGGAGCTCATAATCTTATCTGTTTTTGGTGTATTCTTTTATGTTTCTAATTAAGTGTAGTGGATTGAGCTTTGATATGAAGAAAGAAGACTTTCCAAATTGACTTTTTGACCAGTGGCC
>JAULKJ010315346.1:0-10738 GCA_032355405.1 Rubia balearica | reverse complement strand
TAAGGGTGGTCGCGGAAGAGAGGTTTGTAGCGGTGGTGGAAGAGAATGTGGTGGCTGAATGAATGTTGAAAGTTAGATATGGTTTACACATAGGGTGAGGTAAGAAATAGGGTTTGTGTAATTTGGGCCAATTGGGCCATCGGAATTAGAATATCTTTTTCAAATTTAAATTTTTAGTAAGGGCTTTATTGTCTTTTCATTACAAAATTCTGATTCAGTATTTTTAAAATTGGAAAGCGTGCAACTTATGGTGGGATAAATTAAAAAAAAAAGTAAGCAGATTAAATTGGGACGACGGGAGTATCAATATTGTTGATGGGACGGAGGGAGTGTCAATATTGTTGAGTGGAAAAGTTGTTCAACTGCATTACTAGGGTAGTGTTTGTTAGTACAGTACGATGTTTCCTATGTTTTTCGGATGAAGTTGACTGTTGTTGACAGATGGCTACTTCCCCTTGAATACCCTTCAAAGTCTTAGAAGTCGTCCCTTAATTGGTTCAAACCCAAAAATAATTTTATGTGGGAAAATTGTATATGTGAGGGGTGAGGGCCCATTTTTTATGTGACAAATGAGTGAATTTAAAAAAATAAAAAATAAAAAAATTAATATTTAACCTCACTCACTTGGCACATGTCCTATATTAATTAGTCACTCACCCCACATACTCAATTTCCCTACATAAAAAAAATTTCCAGTTCAAACTCCTTTTTCAGT
The DNA here is from genome assembly GCA_032355405.1 of Rubia balearica. Taxonomy (NCBI): domain Eukaryota; kingdom Viridiplantae; phylum Streptophyta; class Magnoliopsida; order Gentianales; family Rubiaceae; genus Rubia; species Rubia balearica. The sequence continues at coordinate 10,023 of JAULKJ010315346.1, read as the reverse complement.
AATGTAAATTAAGAAAAATCTCAAGCAGGCATTTACTTTCACGCTAATTAAGTGATAATTTGTGAGTTTATAATACTTAAATTTGAATACATGCAATTGCTAACATTATATATTAAATAATGCTTCCTCAGTGACCTCAGAAACCTCAAACCTCACATATCCCTATTTAATTAGTTAATATTATAAATCAGTTGATATACATATAAGATATAATCTTATCATACAAAATCTTTTTAAACTATGTGACATATTTTTCTAAAATATTGATTTTTTGATATTTTTATATCATACTCGGTTCGTGATCAGATTTAAAAAATTATGATCAATTAAAAATAATTGTTCAACTTCTACTGTGACAGGAGAACATTGCATTTAATACTATTAGTTAATTAAATTAATTGCATCTATTTCTCTTGATTTTTGCATAATGGACGACAATTTATCCTTGCTAGTTCCCAGACTATAGAGGGCGAAAAATGTTCCCTTTTTTTAGTAATGCGACACAATGTCAAAAAAAGTCACTCGAAGACTGAAATATTCCTTATTTTCCCGTCCCTTATATTTCCAAATATATTAGTTTGCTACCCATTAATAAGTCAAAAAAATGATTTCGCATACGATTCACTCTTTTAATATTGAAAAACTAAATCATAATTAAGTAAACGTATTATTTTTCCGGTCTTAACTTATAGACTAAATTATTATTTTTAGTCCCTAACATATTATCTTTTGTCATCTTTTAGTCTATGAGATCAAAACCATATACTTTCAGTACCCACAAATCAAAAAACGATTTGTTTGGTCCCAAAACCCAATTCCGGGTTGTTTTCAGGTAAACCGTCATTATTTTCTTAATTGAATTATTTTTTTGTCCCTAACATATCATTTTATACCATCTTTCGATCCTCGAGACAAAAAATGCACCCTTTTGCGAACCAACAAATAAAAAAATATTTATTTTTTGATATAATTAGGGGTATTTTTATAATTTTTACTAATTAAAAAATGTTTTCAATCAAACATTCTCAATTTCCGTTTCTTTTATATTTTTCTATTTCTTTTCCATTTCTATTTTATCTACAATCCAACCATCGACGAAGCCCTCGCCGTCAAATTGAAACCCTTCCTTCACCTCCGTCGTCTGTTCGAATTGAAATCCGATGGCGGTGCAACTGTTCGAATTTAGTCAATTAAAAGATACAGAGAATAGTTGCACCACCGTTGGATTACAGTACGGAGAAGCGTCAGCTTTGTCAACGGTGAGGGCGAGAAGGCAACGGCCAGAGTTTCAATCCGACGGAGTCGGAGAAGGGGACGGCGGTGCGACGATCGACATTGAGAGTTTCGTCGGAGGCGAGGGTTTCAAATTGACAAAAATAGAAATTGGGAATTTTAATTGAAAACATTTTTTAATTACTAAACTTTCAAAAATAGCTCTGACTATATCGAAAAATAAATTATTTTGTATTTGTTGGATCCCAAAAGGATGTCAGTTTTGGTCTCCAAGATCGAAAGATGGTATAAAATGATACGTTAGGGAGAAGAAGAAAATTCAATCCGGAAAATAATACCGCTTTACCTGAAAATCATCTGAAATCTGGTTTTGGGAACCAAACAAGTCTCTCTTTTTTATTTGTGGCGTACTGAAGACGTGGTTTTGATCTTGATGATCCAAAGATGGTAAAAGATGATAGGTTGGGGGAAAATTTTAGACTAACTTATGTATCATTACTTTCTTCAACCTTCCACTCAAAAGGAAATGAAAATGCAAAATGGGAAGAAGAAAAATATAAATAAAGACACCCCACCAAACATGGTGTAAACACTAAACACGACAATTTTTCATCAAAATTCCAAGTGCATTAATTCCAGAGGGGAAAACTGATGCTTATTGATTCAAGAAAAGTCTAAAAGAGAAGCAAAGGTTAAAAATAAGCATGTGAGAAAAAAATTGAGCCAACCAACATGGACTATATTCTGTCAAGATTGTGATGTGTGGACTGACCATATATTGTCATTAATTTGCATTGGCTAACCAATGATCGGTAACAACTGGCAACAATACCACAAATCAAAGTTGTCTTTTAACACTTATTTTAAATGTTACAATAGTTTATAATGTGATAGTTAAACCTTTGCAAAATATTACATAAATATTGAAAAGAGGTACCTAAAATTTAAAAAGTGTTGCGTTAGATTTGATGCAGCATCACCTTATTTAATATTTGTAAAAGTGTTACAATAGGTTCAAAGTATTACTATACCACCTAAAGTAACAGTTTTAAAAGTATTATTTTAGATGATGTTGCATTAGATCTAACGTAACATTTCAATATTTATGGAAAAGCGTTTAAGTAACACTTTATAAAACTTTTGTAACATTTTTGATAAGTGTTGCAAGAAAAGTGTTATACATTAGCCTTATTTTGTAGAAGTGAAAAAAAGGTCTTTCTTTTCTGTTTTCATGATATCCTCCGTTTTCTTATTCAATCTGCTAATTTTATTCCATTAGTAATAAATAGGTATTAGATATCATTAGACATGACACACTACTATAATTACCGTACAGCGAAAGAAAATTTCATCGTAAAAATTCTTAAAGTGCTTGTAATAGACCATTTACAACAATTATGAGTGTGATTGTAAAGTGGTTGCAATAGATTTGGTTGTAATTCACCTTACAACCACTTTTACTCACATGTTGTAAAAGATACTAGATAACACTCGTGCTTTGCACGAGCATGAATTTAAATATTATTATGTATAAATAAATAAACATATTTTACAATATAACTTAGTTATTGATAAAAATATCCGTCTTTTGAAAGACGATTTTTCCATAAACTATGAAAAACTCAATGTTTAAACTGCAAATTAGAATAAATGAAGATAAAATTTTTAAAACTTATGATAGAAAGTAATTAAGGAGTGTAATAGGTGTATAGGGAATGATGTGTATGGTTTTTTGATGGGTTAAAGTAATGAAAGTTTATTAGTTCCAAAAAAAATAAAAAAAATTGGATTGCGTTAATCGGATTAACTATTGCACGTTGCATAATGAATTTTTAATATTGCAAATGAAACTTTTTACCTTTCTGTTATTTTAATTAAACCTTGTCTTTCCATTAATCTATGAAAAGACGGTATTTTTCAAAACTTTATCTTGAAAAAATATTTATAATTGTCACTTTAATGAAACAACGTTATCATTATCAATATTGTATGCATACGGATTCCATATAATATGAAAAATGATCAAAATTTTGAAAATTTGATTGTAATAGTGTGCCATTGCATGATTTATGATAAAAATATATTTATTATAATAAATAATTATTTAAATATTTAAATTAGATGATAAATTTTACTAATTAAACTTCGTGCAACTGAGTTATTGATGTCCATTTTCTTACTCTTCCAATTATTATTTTTAAAACTTTATTGTTGTTAATTTATAACATTGTGCTTTTTTCACTACCATGATCAATGAATCATTTATGCCCAAAAAATGGCATTCTAGAGAAAGTCATATTTTATTAAACATTCTAGGGAAGACAAAAAATCCGTGGTTAACGAATATTGTACTTTGTACATCATTTTCAGACAAACCAACAGTAAACTAAGGCTGAAATACAAAAAGGAAAGTCCTCTAAAGTGATAAAAAAATCTTCTGCAAGAAAGAAGGACATTTCAAGAAGGATTGTGAATGTTTCAAAGCTTGGTACATTTTTAAAACCAATTTTTAATATTGAGTCCAAACATTTTGAACATGATAATCCATGGTGATTTGATACTGGATCACCTATTCATATTGTCAATTCATTAAAGGAATTTCTAAAGATATCAATCTAAGTAAGGAAAAGACTATGTATGAACGATCATACCTTGGCTGGTGGAAAGCTTTGATAATGTTGGGTGTTTTCAAGAAATTTCCAACCACATGTACATCACTAGTCCTGATGATATGTATGATATTTTTTTGTATTCCAGGGATTAGTGGATGTCATTTGTATGTGGTAGGAAATAGTGGCAGGGGTTTGTTGAAGGATGTTGAGATTAGAGAAAGGTCTGAGTTGAGTGCAGATAACTATGGTAACATCAGAGCTTCAAACCACTTGGATGAGATTAAGAAACTCAGTGGAGATGGTCATTTGTTCTTTTACGATGTACTATTTGTGTACGATTCTTATCCAACCACAAGAAAATATCATGAAGCTTGTTGGTGCATTAGAAAATGTTAGAATAATTAAAGATCTTGACTGGTGTAGTCATGTCTTAGAATGTCTCTGTGAAGGTGTTGGGAGTTTTTAATCTGAAACCAAATCATGTATTCTCGATTAGTGGCTTTGCATTTGTGATCTTACTTCAGTTCATCTACGGGTTACTTTTAAAGATCATCCTGATCCATTAGATTGTCATTGTACATGTATTGCTCTAATCAAACCTTATTGAAGACAGCTTTGGTGCTTGAGATGAGATATGGCGTACGGGTAATTGTTCAGAGTGGGCATTTTTTGAGCAAAGATGGAAAATTGAAAGAAAAATGCAAGAGACGGGATTTTGAGACTTTATATTCCAATTGTTGGTAATGACAGCCTCATTCAGGAGCTAGGAATCATTTCGTACCCATTTCTACTGGTTTGAGGTCCAACGAGCCTATTGCTTAACTTGCTATTAATATAATTATTCTGTTAATTTTTTTGACAAGTTTGTGGATTACTGAACCTAGTTTAAAACTAAAACATATTATTTCTAGAGAGTTATACTAGTTATAATTTAAATAGTGCAGTTTGTGATTCGTCATATTTTGGTATATTTTTTGTAGTTTTTTATTTGTGTAACTTACGCAATTATTAGAAAACATGTGCATGTTTTAAGGTTAAAATGTGTACTTTTGTTAAGGTTGTGTATTTTTTAATAATAGTCTTTAAACATGCAATGTTTACTGTGATTTATATATACTCTATGGTACAATCTCAAAAATATCGTTTATTAGAGTTTATTTAGTTTAGCATTTTTAGGAGATTAATGCTATACTCTTTTTTCACAGGGTTTCTTTGTGAGGTAGTGTGCTCGTATTTAGAGTTAATTTTGAAATATTGTAATTTAAGAGTTTTAGTTCTGATTGAATTAGATTTGGTAAGTTTAGATAAGACAAATTCTTTCAAGAATTCATCCAATATTTGGATTAGTTTACTTGTATGAATTTGGTCATCATTTAGATTCAAATTGGATATTTTAGTTAGATGTGTTTTAACTTCTTAAAACTACCATAAGTCATTCCAGTTTTTAACAGAAATTACCAAATTCTTGTCTAATTTGAATTCTTGAAGGCCAAACCTATGTCCTATAAATAGAGGATGATTTTCAATATTTTAATTAACTTTGACCATTATTATCAAGCAAAAAATCAGATTTTCAACTTCGTACTCTTTGCTTGCCAGCATTTTCATTGCGGGGTAGTTAAGTATCAATACCCTCGTTTGTAAGCTAATCTTGCGAACTAGTTAGTGAAATTTTTTTTGAATTGAGAGCCGATTCCGAGGAATAGTTGTTGATCAATTTGTGTAGCAATATTAGGGTTTACGAGGCCCTTAATACGGTCAAAGATTTAATCAAATTCTGCACTCCATATTTTCGCAGGAATATTCATATCAGTTTGTATTAGAGCAAAGCAAAATTTTATGTGACCATCATATCAGTCGGCATCAGTTGGTATCGTAGGGCGATATCGCCGGTACCTTCATATTCGTATTTTATTTTTGAAAAAAATATTAAAAATCAAAAATCGGAAAAAAAAGAAGGAAATCGGACATCTCGCTACCACTGCTCAAATTTAGTTTCGAAGATCGTTGACGTTCGTCGTTGCTTCGATTTGCTTGAGTTGTCGGACTCCGAACAACCCAGATTCGCCATTTTCTCGTCGTCCGCTCAGCTTCGATCACCGCCATATTAGTCTCAACTTATTGCCAGCGAACCTTGTTATTTTTCGACGCCAAGCTCGTCTTCTCCAGGCTTGGTTCTCCGCACAAGAGACTCCATCGCCGATTCCATAGTCTCTGAACGCTGCTACAGATGCAGCTAAAGTATCAGCGAAGAGAAGTCAGCGCAGAAGGTTTTTGCAAAGAAGACGATAGGTGTGTGGTCTTCACGCCCGTGCTCTCACCAGAGTGCGTGAGATTCACACGCAGGCCATCTGAAGGTGCATGCGAACCACGCGTGAGGAGTTGATCCCTTTCTTTCCTGGCGCGTGTAGTGCACGCATGATTATCTCTTCATCTCGCCAAGTCCCAATTATCGCGAGCTTTTGAATTTCTCACGAGTTGTTCTAATTTCTATCCAGCTTCTATCTTCTGCGAGTTGAAGTAGTTTTTACATAGTCAGCGCCCAGTCACTGTCTAGTAACGTCCAGTTACAATTTATTAGCAAGACTTCGCAGGGATGGCATGGGATATTTATCTCTATTTATTTTTGAAGATCGTTCACATTTCGAGGACAACTTTTAGAACACGAAGGGAGTGATACGATCTAAAAAATATCGTTTACTATAGTTTATTTAATATAGTATTTTTAGGTATTTAACACTGTACTATTTTTCCCACTAGGTATTTTAGTGAGGTGATGTGCTCATATTTAGAGTTAATTTTGAAATATTGTAATTTAGGAGTTTTAGTTCTGATTGAATTAGAATTGGTAAGTTTAGATAAGGTAGATTCTTTTAAGAATTCATCCAATTTTGGATTAATTTACTTGGATGAATTTGGTCATTATTTAAATTTAAATTAGGTATTTTAGTTAGATGTGGTTTTAACTTCTTAAATATGTCATAAGTCATTCCACCTTCTGTCAGGAATTACCAAATGCTTGTCTAATTTGTATTCTTGAAGGCCCACACCTATGTACTATAAATAGGAGATGGTTTTCAACATTTTAACTACCTTTGACCATTATTATCAAACAAAATTCAGATTTTTGGGTTCATACTCGTTGCTTACGAGCGTTTTCATTGTTGTTTAATCCTGCGGGCTACTTAAGTATAAATGCCCCCATTTGTGAGCTAATCTTGAGGGCTAGTTAGTGAGAAATTTTTCGTATTGAGAGCAAATCTCGAGGGATAGTTGGTGATCAATTTGTGCGGCAATATTAGGGTTTGCGAGTCCCTTAATAAGGCCAAAGATTTAATCAAATTTTGCAATTTAGAGTCTTCTCAAGGAGATTCATATCACTTAGTGAGTTACAGAATATTCTGTTCATCAATTATCTTAGTATTTTTCCAAGTTGTTCACAAGGTTTGTCTTATGTTCAAACGAGATATATATAGAGGTTGTGACGCGCAACAGGTACAGAATCTTGAAAAAACAAATGCGAGTCCAATTGTGCAACTAGAGGATAGAAATGAATCTTCAAAGCATGTGATGACTACGCAAGAAGTGATGGACGATCTGAGAACTCGTGAGTTAATTGATAAGATGGTTGAAAACTTTAGGAAGAAAATATGTTCCTTTCTTTCCACGTTCTCTATTTGAGTTGAGGAAATTGATGATCGATACATTAAATGGTGAAAATTTTGTCTGGAGGTGTTGAAAAATGTTTTGGATGTTTTTAAATTGATGCATTGTATTCAAAATATTTTGTGATTGATTGTTGTAGGATTTTTGTTTAAGCAACTTTGAAACAGTATTTTGAATCTTATGAACCTTGTATTAAAGAAATGTATTTGTAAGATTATTAATAGTGTTTTTTTATGTACTAGAGTTCATTCTCATAAACTACTGAATTTATAGGAAGCAAATGCACGATTTATTTTTATAAGTACCAGTTGTGAGCCAACTTATACTGTTTCTAATCAATGATTTGCAGTTGAGTATTTTCATTTCACTGAAATCAATTGTAACCAGTGCAAGTCATAGGTTAAGAAGTTCTTATTGTAAGTTAATTTAAACTGCATCTAATCAATGATTTACAGTTGAGTGTTTTCATAGCACTGAAATTATGGGAAACAGTACAAGTCGTAGATTGAGAAGTTCTAATTGTTAGCGAACTAATATTGCATGTTATATATGATATACGATGAGTATTTTCATATCCCTAAAATTATCTGAAACAAAGGCAAGTTATAGGTTAAGAAGCTCCAGTCATAAGTCAGTTAATACTTCATTTTATATATGATATGCGGTTGCGCATTTTCATATCATTGAAATTATTTGAAAAAAAATGCAAGTCATAGGTTAAGAAGTTCTAGTAAGTAAGCCAACTAATACTGCATGTTATATATGTGTAATACTTATTGCAGTAAAATTCGATAATTTTGTTAGAAACAAGTGAAATATTTATGTTAAGAAATTCAACATGTGTGCCAAATAATTTGACTCCTACAGCTGCTTTACATCTGGTGTTGGTGTGTCAAACTCAGTAGTTTTCTTCCATGCCTTTTTTTCTTTTCCAAGTCTGACTCCCTTTTGTCTCTTTCTTTTGTCTTGACTTGGGTTGGATCAAGTACCTTTGGTGCACATGTTATTGTTGAGTTGCTTTGGATACTTGTGGCTGATTGCTCAGTGGCACTGATCTTTGAAATTAATAATTTTTCAATTTTTTTGAACACTCGTCAAACATTGCTTCAAGAATTCTTCTAACTTTCGAGTTTTCTTTTCTTTTTAGAACTAAATTTTAGCATTTTTTTTTGACATGTGATACATCCATGAAATTACGCCATTGATGTTCTTTGATGGTTGTTTTTGCTTGTCCAAGAGCCTTGCCTCATAATTCTGTTTTGACCTTCCTTGTCCATCTTTTGAGAATGTACTTTTCCTGGATCTCTGAGATAGAGTTGAGGAGAAAGACTTTAAAATTGTAAAAGCAAAGCACAGTTGACATTTTAAAACATTTGAATTTGCACTGTACTTCAACTAGTCCATTTCCATTTTTGTAATCGGCCGTCTCATTCCTTTTTTTCATCATCTTCTGAACTTACTTGAAAATTTAGTAAGGATGAGTATGAGAATACTTCCTTTACTTTTGGTCGCCATTCCAAGAGAAAAAATTATTTTTGAACCTTTTTACAATACAAGTGTGTAAACAATTACAGCATGCTTAACCAAACCCGAAGTTAAACAAAATATATGCGATACTAAAACAAAAATGTAAAGGTTCAGCATTAAAAAATATGCAGGTTTACTTTTCCATGTGATATAACTTGTACATATTCATAAGCTAATGAAGTTATATGAGAAATAAATGCATGGCTTAGGTTAATAAGTATTGGTTGTAAGCTAATTAATAGTGCTTGTAATCTAATAGGTTGAATGTATACATAAATGCTTTCTTGTCAGAATTTGGTTTTGCTTTTGCACATGTATTTTCCATGTCTGACTATTCTCGCTTCCATTGTATGATTCTTTGGTTGAGAGTTCAAAGAATTTAAGTGAGTGTTGTTTTGTTGGCATTGAATGGTAGTGTGTTTTTTGTGTTCCCACTTCTCTGTGATGATAGATGCATGCGGAGAAAAATTCTTTGTTGAATGTTGTGGTCCATTGCTCACGAATATCGTACAACCGTTCAAACCATGAATGAATTTCCCGCTTATATTTTGCAATCATTGATTTTCATTTCTCTTCAAAATCAATTGAATCGGCACATTTTTTCGTATGACAATAGTCTAAAATGTTTTTTGAATGATTCATCACTCTTCAATTTCTTGTAATGTGAATTGCATTTTGGTTTATGTGTCATAAACACAACCTGCGTTTTGTGATCTTAAAGGCTTGATTTTGGGCTAAAGTGAAAGTTATAACCTAGGTAGTAAAGGTACAATGACATTGTTGGAGATTCATGTTGGAGATTGGGACTGGGTCCCTGAAACGTCACCAGAATACTGAATACGGCTGACTCATTCTGCAACAGTTTAACTTCATGCAGGAAACGTATTGTATGCATATTAGAACTCTAATCGACGTGCCAATATATATTTTTTCCAAAAAAAAAAAGTTATTCATTTAATATTGCTCTGTAAAATCATCCCTTGCA
>JAULKJ010315336.1:0-10739 GCA_032355405.1 Rubia balearica | reverse complement strand
GTTACATCGGAGACTCTTCAACGACGGGCGATATACATAGGTGACGAAACGGCGGGTATTGAAGCGCTGATATAGAGTCCCTCGTACAGGAGAAGCTCAGCCGAGGAAAAATGAGCATCCAAGCACCGCCGACGTCGGACGTTAGCCACACCTGGCTGGTCAAAGCCACGCGCAGCGACGGTCAGCCACACCGAAGCCCTTCACGCGCCGGTAACCTTCCGCAGCCGAGGAGAGTTTGAACCTCTTTTTCCTTTATTTTTTACTCCTTTTTACCTCCTGTTTTACTTTAGTTGTGGTGGGTTCTATTTTTTTAATTTTGTGTTGCCTTTTATTTTCCTTTAGTTTCAAAGGGTAGATCTTAACTTAGTTTTTTTTAGGCATTGGATTAGATATGTCTTTGTCAATATAGGTTTTCGGCGACCTTTTTTCCGGTAAAATGGTCTGGTTAAACCTTATTGACTTCAGATCTGTTTTTCAAAGCGGTTAGGAGAAATCCGACTCATAGTCATTTTAACAGCTGACTACTAGTGATTTCATTTCAGATTTGTAGATTCAGGTTCGTTAGAACGTTTGGGGAAAATTAATCTAATTTTTGGTTTAAATTGTTTTATCTTTTCGGATACTGACTTAGAGACTACTCTACGCATTATTTGTGATTCCTATACACCTACAGCAAAACTTTTGGGACATTCTAAGCGACCGGCCACGGTCTCCTACTTTAGTGAAAGGCTTGGAACAGGTTCAATGGAGACCGACCGGACTTTTAGTGGGGGAGCTTCATTTTCTTCGTTTAGGGTTGTCTGAAAGCTGGTCTTAGGCGTGGATGAATTATTTTTGGTGCGTTTAATCTGATGCTTATTGCTGCGATGGATTTTGTTTGGTGATTTTGGGTCGATATTACTACACCGCCACGCAGTGAAAGCCATTCATCCTACTATACACCCTTCTTATTATCACTCAGGCTTGATCATAATTTAATATTTACTTAGTGCCTCTGTGTATCTTTCATACTGTCGCTTAGGCCATTGTTTAGCATTGTAAAATTTAGCTAGTGTATTTGTGTACCTTCTTATTGCCACATAGGCCTTAGATTAGCATTGTATCATCTATATAGTGCCTTTGTGTGGATGGTATCATCTCATATCTCAATGTAAAGATCATGTAAATGTAGGCTTTTTGGCCAATCTGATAATCTAAAGGGTTGGATTTCCTAACATCCCCGTCATTGACGATTTTAATTAAAAAAAAAGAAGATAGTTTCAACCACTCAGTTTACCTTATTACAGTCAAGTTAATAATTTTTCCATTCAAATATAATAATAATAACATAAACTCATGAAAAAGTGTAAAGTTCTGTATAAAACAGAGGAAGTTTAAAATAATTCGCATGTAATTATTATAGGTTTAAGCGGGAGTGGGATCTGTTAGTGATGTTGAAAGAGATGCATCAAATTATATCTGAAACTAAAATAAGAGCACTCATGAATCATATAAAATAAGAGCACTCATGAATCCTTGTCAAGTTCCAATATCATATATAGAGGCGGCGGAAGGAACCACTGTTGGCAGGGCAATCCCCTTATTGTCTGAAAGTGCAGAGTCGGTTCGAATGTTGGCTGACAATGAGGCCCAGCGGCGGATGGTAGAGTCTTGGTGAGTTTCTTCAACTAGTGATCAACGGAAACATTGCAAATCAATAAGTCGTGGGTTGGATCCGCCTCATTCGGAGCGATGATGGATTAAATCTAACAGTCATAAAAAAAATTTATTAAAAAAATAGCGCTTTCACCATTCGAACGACATACAGATTAGAGTTTAGAATAAAACTAATACAGATTGGGTCACAGCTTGGCATGGATAGATTTGTAGTTGGTCAGATCAAATTTTCATGGAAAATCAAATCTAGAGCATACTTATAGATTGGGTTCTCTTTATTTTTGGAATGAGATGTTTTGGGTCAGGCGGGTCTTAGCGAGTCGGTAGTTACTCCACTGATGTCCTTTTAAAAAATTTATTAAAATTGTAGAAATAATTGAAGTGAGTGTGTTTTTTACATTGGAGTCCAAATGAATATTGATCCCTAGTGATAGAGAAATCATATTGTAACCTACTATTTTTCTTCCTCCTTTAAAACATTTTTTTAGGTGAAAGATGTGAACTTGAAAGCATCCAAAGCAGTTGGTTCTGCATGCCATACAATGATTCGAAGTAAAAAAATAACAAATATCTATAGCTCACTAGTGCGGAAAGACACTATTTAAGGCGTTGAAAGTGCTTGTTCAACGGCGGTTTTGAATTGTCGTCCCTGGTTGAGTCGTGTGTCACCACATGGCGATTTTTAACCCGCCGTACAAGTAGTTCCGAATTTGGAACTGCTGTTCAATATTTTATATTTTTAAAAAAGAGTTGCATCGCAACTCTTCCCCTATACTATTCCGACAATAAACTCGTCCATCAATTTTCCAAAACCTTCATTAACACCCAAAATCAATATCAATCAACTGATACTAGTGTAAACATGTCCAAAAGATCCTACAAGATCATTTTCAACAAAACCAATAATCAAATAGTGTCATGAACATCAAATTCATCACTATTAACCAACATCCTCATATCTACAATTTTCTCTCATTGAACTTACCAAAAATTAGGTTTATTGAACCCTATAATCTTCAACATGGTGGCCAATTTGATTGAAATCAGTGGCGGAGAACTTAACTTGAAGAAAAGGAGTTCGATTTGAATCAAAAATTCGTATTGGAATTTTGAGTTGGAAGTTTGGGGAGTAGATGAAAGAAGGAAATCGATGAAAGTAAGTTTGGGGAATCGATGCTTTGATTTCAAACATGTAAGAGAGGAAAACGATTTCCTGCGTGTGATTGAATTGGGATTTTGATTAAGGAAAGAAATCAAAAGGAAGGATATTACTTTTTTCAATGAAGGGAGTTGATTTCTCATTTGTGTCCACACACAACAAAGAAAAAATCATTAATAACTTAATGTGGAAAAATAAAATATGATGTGTGTGTGTGTGTGCACACTGGATTTTACACAACGGTTCAATATCGAACATCCATGAATTTGAGTTTTTCACAGTGGTTTAATTTTGAATCGTCGTCCTTCAAATTTTAACACTTGAAAATAGCGGTTCTGAATTCGAAACCTCTATTAGAAGACGGTTCTACTGATTTTATACAAAACAACCGTCTAACTAAACCATTAATGGACATTATTCCACCAGTCGCTATACAACACAGTCTATAATTGGTTGTTAGTAACACAATGAATGGAGGACTAGATTCAGCGACTGACTTAGGTGGGAGAATTTTGGTTGATAGAGGCGATGCACTTTTTTCCCTTAGCTTTGGATTTGCTTCCTTGGTGGTTCGGTTTAGGAGGACGGTGATAGCCTACTACTGTTTTGACTACTATCATTTTCTAATACTAGTAGTTGATTTATTTGCTACACCAAATGTTCAATTTCAATGTAGCTCTCATTTTGCTACAGGAATCCTAGATTTGTAATTTTCGAAATGCTTTTATGTATATAGGTTTAGTCTCACTTCTCATATGAGTATGATTGACTTTATAGTAAGAGGTTCCGACATATCTGATTATAATATGAAAGATTTATCACTCAAAAACCATCATATCCTAAATACATGTTTTTATTTTAAAAATATTTACATATATGTATATATCCTATTTATCTAGTAGAATTTATCATTAACAAATCATAATTGATGTTCCACTGCTCGTACGTAGTAGATTTTTTCATTAACAAACCATAATTGATGTGCTAGTGAATAATGGGAAAAGGAACCCGTGTGGGTGATGTAGCACAAGGTAGAATGGTTCCACTGGCACCCCTAGTTTAATTGTTTTGTGCGTGCTCATCAAAGCACTACTGGAAACACCCCCAGGCACTGGTATAAATGTATCGGTTCTAGGAAATCGATAATAGTTTCGGCAATAGCACATGTAGAAACATGGAAAAATGTTTTTTGTGCCTTTGTGGACATATGCATCGGTATGAACATACGGGTGCCTATGTTAGACGGAGGAAGCAAAATGAATTGGTTTTGATAGAAAATTTTGTGGGAAGTGATATTAATCAGCACCGCAGTCAGGTTTTATAACTAGAACTGGCTTCAAGACCGGTGCTACATGTTTGTGGTTCTACAGAGAGAATAATATCAACACCGGTGTTATACATATACTAGTGTTGATGCCAAAAACACTAGGGAAATCATAAAATGTGAGCACCTTTTTTATTATAGTATTAGCACCGGTACTTTTACCCGTTCTATTGTGTTAAACTAAGAAATTGCACCGGTATGAGCTAATAATACCGGTGTTAATGGTGCATTAAATGCATACCTACAACTTTTCATGTGGCGGGTAAAAAGTGGAAGAAGGTAGTTGTGGTGTTCATTAATGACAATTTTTGGATGAAGAAGACATTGAATGCTCATCAATGAACACCCTTGAGGTATTTTATACTTCGCTTTAATTTTCCTTGGATTTTGGTGTATGTGGGGAATGATAGGTTGGCATTTATTTTTTACATGGGGTTATATTTGATGATTGTTATGTTGGTTCACAATATGCATGAAATGGGTTTGCTAGGTAGTATTGGATGTCTTTTTCAAGCATGTAATTTGGTAAGTTGTGGTGCTAATGTGATGTTGCATGCTGCGGATTCTAAATTGATGTTTCATGAGTACAATGAATTTTTGGGGTAGAAGTGTATATACTTTTGTGGAAATGAAGTTGATGCACATTGATTTGATTGTAGATGTGTACCGTTTTATCGAGAGAAGGAAGCATGTGCATGAGAACGTTAGTTTGGTTAGTAATGAATTTATTTCTTTTGTTGGGGAGTTTATTAAGCATGCATTTCGTCGTGAAAAGCGCATATTATGTCCTTGTCGTGATTGTAAGAATCGTAACCGTAGTGACTATCGGGACTTGTTGCAACTCCATTTGTACAAGAGAGGGTTTGCAAAGGATTATTTGGTTTGGACATTTCAAGGTGAGAAACTACCGTCGGAGGTGGTTGCAGGTAGCAAGGGTGAAATGTGTATTTGGATGAAATGTGTGAGGAGGTGGTGGATAAATTCAGGAGGAGGCCCGATGTGCTGTCAAAATTTCTGGATGAGAAGGATAAACTGTTGTTTCCCAATTCCAAGAAAATCGACACTGTCATGTCGTGTTTGATGGAGTTGTTTAACATGAAAGGTGTTGGTCACCTCGAGTTCACCAAGTTGGCAGATAAGACTACATACAATGACCTGGAGGCCAGAGCCGTCGTTTAAAATATTGTAAGTATTTTCAAATGATTGGTTATTTTAAAGTTTATATTCAAAATAACAATGTTTACATTTTAATTTAATTTTAATTTTGATATTCATTTTTTACGACTGATCTCACATACAGATAAATGAGGAGGCTACTAGGGGGACATTGGTCCTGGAACCCGGGGAGGACATCCTGATAAAGGCAACTTGCAAGTTGGATCACCTAGGGAGGTATAGGGATACTCAGACCAACCTCCCAAAATATGTTGTTGCACCTCATTTGTCCCGGAGCCGTAGCAAATGCGGTAGCAACTCATCCCCTAGTCCAGCAATAAAAAAGAAGTAACCTACAGACCAACCGGTGGTGAAGGCGATGGTGGCATACCTTGACCAGCTGGTAAAGGGGATTGCGGCCGCTAGAGGGGTCCAAATTCCTACGGGGCTCGATGATCCCAAGACATTCATTGAAAAGGTGTTGGGTCAAGTTAGCACAACACGACCAAATCTGAGGGTGGTCAAAGCGATGAGGAGGACGATGAGGTGGTTAAAAATGGATTACAATTTCATTTTATTTGTATCATCCCTAGTGTTTAAAAAAAATATTTTATATATTTTCTAACAAATATAGTGGTGTGCTACATTTCATAACAGAATAGGGAACGAGTTTCTTTTTTCGTGAAACAACTAGACGGGTCCATGGCCATAGTGGCGAAAGAGTTTCTCCAGGAAAAACTGCCACAGCCATACATCAACAAGTGGAGTTTCTCGTGTCTGAGTTTGTGACCATGTATTACATGCTAGAGCGGGATTGCCCTCCGCTAACCACAAATTCATCGATGTTGGGAGATTGTTGGCTATGTCGTGGACTGACCCTTGACTTTGATCGACCGGGATTTGGATATCCCAACTTAGCAAGAGAAGGAGAAGGGTTTTGCTCTCAATTAAAACTCCGATAAGGAATGGGATTTCCTAGAGTCCCCGACGAGGTGGTATTTCAATTAAATTTTTATGCACATATTTTTAATGTGGTAAATATTAAAAGTGTTGAAATACTAATAGAAAAATTACATTGTGTCCTTGTTAATTATTCGTCAACGCAGCCATCCGGTTCGACAACTAGTTACAGGTCAGGCAAAGAAATTTTTGAGATGTCGCTCGTGCCGCTGAAACTGGTAACTTTATGAAATCGTATTACTATTCAATTTGGATAAGTTTCTTATATTTAATACATCTTTTTTAACACCCAAAATGCAGATTTCAAACTGCTGCAAATTGATAGAGTATCTAATGATGACGGAGTTCATCAACCATTGCAATAAGGTGGTGACTAAAATGAATGCTACACCGAGCTTCCTATATCACATTTTCTTGACCACACAAATGTGGCCTTGACATCGAGAAAATGTTGGAGTTTGAAGGAAAACTCGGCAATTGTCATAACATAACATGGATCTCGAACTCCCAACTATATTTGTGGATGAAGTAAGTTCCAAATTGATCAATTTCCATTTTTTGTTACATAAAATAGAGATGACATAAGTTGACTTGTACGCTAACAAGCACATGTGGAGTAAAGTGGAGGGAACAAACAAGGGGAGAATCCAATTTTGTGTCACAAACACAGGAAGAAATGACACCGATCAAGAGGAGGATGACATCAAAAGCCGGCTTAGCCTCATCTGGAAAACTGTGGTTGCATCGGACGCTGACATTTTTGTGGTGCCCTACCTTAGGAGGTCAGACACATTACATTAGTGTTAACATACTATAGTAAAATTCACCAGATATATTAATTTGTTAAATTCTAACAAAGGTCACATTGGTTCTCCATCCTCATTTGTCCCGGTTTAAATGATATCTTCACATTGAACACACTCACCGGTGGTATAAAGTCTGACGATTACGTCGGTACCCAAGTTCTTGCCAGGTATTAGTATCCATTAAATTAGACTTCATTCTTACCATTAAATTTTCTGAGTCCATTTAGTAAATTAAATTTACCTAGGCTTGCATGTCAATATGAGCGGGTGAAGAACAGATGGTGCGAGGCGTGGCTTACTGATTATGCAAACAAGACTAAAAAAGACCCACGAGATGTTAATTACATGTTATGTTTGGATGAGTGATGGGAGGATATGTATTAACAGTGATATTTCATGCTTTTTTTTTATTTTGTCATTACTCTATTAATTTTTTCTTCAATGGCAAATTTACAATTTCTTATACTGTTCTGTGGGATTAAATGTAATCCATTTTCTCTGTGGTTGATCTGGAATAGTGCCCGAATTCAAAAATGAACCTATCCATTTTTTTTAAAAAAAAACTGAGCACCGGTCATTTCTTTAATTAAGCACCGGTGTTATAACTCGTAACACGCTGTAGATTGATCTGATACTGGTGCTACTATTTAATTTTATACCGGTGCTGAAAAGCATACTACTTATTAGATAACATTAGAACCGGAACAACAAAACTACGGGTGCCAAAATAAATAAGCCAGTGCTGAATACATAAGCACCGGCATTGAATTGGGGTACTAGTGCCCATTCTCTTCATATGCTGAAGCATCTTTGAACACCGGTATGGATAAGATTTAGTAACGGTACAGGTCATACCGTTGCCCGATATCTTGATATGTTCATGCCCTTTCTGAACACCGGTAATTTTTTAGCACCAGTTCTCTTCCAACTGTTGCTCATTACTAGCACTAGTATGTTGTACCGGTGCTCTAAACTCTCAAAATTTTGGACCGACTTAATTAGGCACCGGTATGACATGCGACAAAATACCGGTGCGATTGTGACGTACAACTAATGCCTGTGGGGATGTTTTCCAGTAGTGAAGTGAATTTATTTGGTCTTCATATAAAATGATTGATTTTCATTGGAACAAATAATTCGGCAACTAAGTATCAAATTTGCTTCTAATGTCAAGTCAGTCCTCCAATACTTTTTTTAAAAAAAATTGTGTGGTGTATTATTTGCTGCCCATGCCATAAAAGGAAAAAAAATAACAAAACATTTAAAGTATTACGAATACAAGAAGGATCCAAAGAGGGATCTATTAAGGCAACATAATTGGCTTCAAAAGAAGATGTACAAAATAATTTGATCCGTCGAAGATATGTCAAAAGAGCTCATTCCCTTGAGTGAGTTTGAAGGTGGCCGGACAAGGCGTTATTATGATCAATCCACGTATATGTTTAATATTTCCAATGATTGAAAAGATGTTACTATAATTAATGAAGCGGTGTGAACATTGTTCATCACCAATAAATATGTTTTCAAGTTTCCAAAGAGTATATGTCATGAAGATATGCATTATTTCATCTCAATCCATTAGTGTATAAATAGATGAGGTGTCTTCACTTTGAATAATACAACAAGAATACAACCAGAATACAAGAAAACATGAGAAAAGAGAGAAGTACTCGCATATTTGAGAAAACCTCACAAAGAGGAAAAGAATAATAATGCATTATTCTTAGAAAATTCTTGCTCTTCGATCCTTTGTTCATTCGGTGTTGGAGAAGTGAGTGCACACTTCTGTCAACCATGCTTTATTTTATCCTAAAGGATATTTGTTCTGAATCATATACACACAAAAGGGAACAAATAAAGCTTTAGGGAAAGTGTCTCGTACACGGCTTGAAGGTTGTCTTTATTACATTTTTTTGTGGAGTTATATGTTTTGCAAGTTAATAGAAGAATTCTTCTACATCAATTTCTCTCAAGTTCGACGCATCGGAGAGAAAAATAGTATCTCAGAACTTGTATTGATGAAACTGGAAGTAAGGAGGAGAGGAAGCTAGATTCCATAGTCCAAACTGGAGTATAGGGAGCCAGCCTCATTCCATCCATCAAGGTTTCATTCGAAAGACATGGAGCACCTTATCTAAATTCTGGAGGTTAAAATGATTTCGTCAAACTTGGTCTTTCTCGGAGTATCAAAAGATGTGCAAATTGCATCATGGATGTTTCCTACATTTGTTTTTTCAATTTTCATGTACCTATATACAAAACAGAGAAACAAAAGAAGTAAACCTGGACAAAGAAGTACTAATTCCATATGAGCAAACAGGGAAGTTCATTCTTATCCAACGCTATCAATTTAATTTGGGATTGTACATCAGTGGATAAAGGCATGTTAAAAGCGATTTTATTCGGACCAGAGTGTCTTCTCTAGTCCTTTCTTTGATTGAATCAATCAAAAGCAGTTCAAAAACCGCCTTTCAATGGAGTTCAAAATAAGTTTCGAATTCGAAACTTATTTCTTAAGTCCCAAAAAAAGGTTGCCGGAAACCTCTGGCAGCAAGCAAAAGAAACAGATCTGAAAAACAAGAGAAATAATTTTGGGGCTTAAGATCGGTAAACATTGTAACCAAAAACAATAAACAAAAATATACAAATCAGATCTGCTTACAAAAAAACAAAAACGAACAAGAAACTCGACTTTTCCTATGCGGCGGAGCGATGGAGGCGACGCGTCTATGCTGTTATGCGGCTGGGCAGAGGGAGGAGACAACATCAGGGCTGCTTCTGAGTGGAGGAGAGAGATAGAGAGTGGCGCAATAGAGGGGAGGACGCCTTTGGAAATGCTTCTCAGTGGGGGAGGGAGAGGGAGTGAGGCGGGAGGCAACGACGAAGTGATTTAGTGTTTAGGGAGAGGGCCAGAGAAAGGGAGGGAGGGAGAGCTAGAGAGGGAGAGAAAAATATGAAAATAAATTAAGCTTAGACTTAGATTAGATTTAGGATTTGTTTATATAGTGGCCCAACTAGGCATTCCTTTAAAGGCGGTTCTACAATATAATCGCTGTTAATCGATTTTCACCAAAGGCAGAAGTGCCTTTGATTGATTTCAAACCGCCCTTAAAATGAAATGCGGGATTTTGGAGGGAGTTACAAGTCGGAACTCGATTCGGATTCTAATTAAAGGTGATTTCTCAAGAACTGCTTTTGATTGCATGCCTTTAATCAACGCTTCTCCACTAGTGGTACCAGGGATACTCCTTAAATTTTGTTGAAGATTAGTTTTATGCATATATATTTTAGTTATGCGAACATAAGTTTCACAAATCTTGTTTTAGGTCGACTAATCGTTAGAATGATCTTTCTACAATTCATGTAGCTAATGAGGTAATTTTTATTTATTGCAATGAAATTCATATAATTTTGTAAATTTTTAAAATGTATCGTAATATATAAATAATTGTAATTTAATCTAAAATATTATTGAAATAAATTTTTTAATAATTAGTTTGATCGATAGTCTTTCTTACTTACAGGAGATTTTTTTTAAAGTTTTCCTATGAAGCGGGAAAGAAAATTAAAGGGATAAACTCATTCATACCCCCCAGTTCTTTTGTATGTGCAGATATACCCCGAGTTTTTTAAAAGTGCATTCATACCCCTGTCGTGGTCTGAAAAATTGGTCAATTTC
>JAULKJ010315335.1:0-19504 GCA_032355405.1 Rubia balearica | reverse complement strand
GCGACGACTAGGGTTTTCGATTCGCCGGCGAGTAGGAGCTCCGAAGCTTGGCGGCGATGGTGGTTTTAGGGCGGCGGCGACGGAGGTGACTGTGTTAGTGGAGAAGAAGAAGAAGTATTAGGGGGATAGAAAAGAAAATCAATTGTAATTTTAATTCCAGGGGTAAAATCGTCTTTTCATATGAAAACCACCCCAATTAACCCAGAATTTGGTTTTGGGACCCAAAATTTTCACTTTTGAAATGTTGGGTACCATTTATACGCGGTTTTGCTCTCGAAGACCAAAACTTTGTAACTCAGTTCTCGTTTTTTAAAGGCACGGGGAGCCTTAATATAGCCCTAATCTATTCAAAAAAAATCTTCTATTATACAAGTATTTTTTGAGTTCGTTTCTTGAAAGATGGTTTTCCCAAAAATTATGGAAATACCAATGTTTAAATTGAAAATTAAAATAAATTGCATTAATTAGGTAATAAACTTGTAACTACTGCACGTTGCATTATAAATTTTTAATATTGCAACTGAAACCTTTTACCTTTCGTTAATTCTAATTCAACCTCGTCCTATGGAAAGACTGTCTTTCTATAAACTTTACCCTTTTATGTTAATAAATATTTAAAAAATTGGCAAGTTATCCTTCAATTCATTCATCATAATAAAACAAATCCTTAACAATCTGATTCCCCTCCTTATTTTAATTAATATTTTTGGGGATAATTATTAACAAAATTATTTATAGGTGGAATCTAAATATACATTATAAACGGTTTAATATCTTACTAATTATGTGTAATAGAATGAAATATTCCTACTTCAATCCACAATGTTGCATTTATTGAAAAATATATATCTTATTGAGTTGTTGGAGAAAAAAGTATCAAACATTATCAAAATATGAAATTTTCTAAAGAAATATTGTAAAATTATATCAAATTATATTATTTATACTAAGATTTAATTTTCAATAAATATTTTTATCTTATGTATTATTTGCTAGTATACTATTATCTACTAATAATTAGGGGCGGGGCCAAAATATTTTTTGGTAGGGGCTAATTAATTATTTTATATATATATATATATAATATTCTAAAAAAATATTATAATATTTAAGATGATATTGAAGGATAATTTTTTAAAATAAGTACCCTTAAAAAATATCTAGCGGGGGCTGAAGGATAATTTTTAAAATTTAATACTCCATAAAAATTTACGGACGGGGGCTGGAGGGTCCCTCCACCCCTGCTAATAAATAGTGTGCCACTCACTACATTTTTTTGGCTTAATCTGCCACTGCTTATCCGGGTAGGTCTAAACCCAGTGCGGACTGTGCTGCCAAAATTTTCATGAGTCCAAAATAATATTTTAGTACTTTTACATTAATTTTTTGATTTTTCGCTTTAATTTTATTAAATTTGGACCACTTTAAAATACAAATTACTTGTTAGGCCACTAAAATGCTTTGTTTGTTCTTTATTTTCATTCCCGTTAAATGAAAATCACTTGTTAAATTGATAATATAATAGTAGTTCTAGAATAACTAGCGTTGCGCTATACTATTAATTAAAATATTGGCATGTACATTTTGTGTCATACATTTAAGGAATTTTTTTGAAAAATACCGTCTTTCCATATGTAAGAGATGGAAAGACGGAGTTTAATTAGAATAATAAAAGGTAAGAGTTTTTAGTTGCAATATTAAAAACAATTATGCAACATGTAATAGTTATAAAGTTTATAAACCAATTCATGCAACCCAAATTTTTTATTTTTATTTCTTCTAATTTGCACTTTAAACCTTGATTTTTTCATGATTTATGAAAATACCGTCTTTTAAGAGATGGACTCATTTGTTAATTGATGTTTGTTTTATATATTTTTAAAATTAAAATTGAAAAATAAAAAGCCAACTAAAACAGCTGATCTCATTAGATTAGGTTTTGATGATAAGTAAAATTTATGAAAAGTTCATATTTTACAGGAGAACATATTCTGAGATCTATTAAATCATTTAACTGTTAGATAAATTATACTCCATCTGTACCAATTAAAACTGCACAATTTTTTTGTCAACTTTCTCATACCATGTTTGACCAACGATAGCTTTATTCATGCATAATAATGGTGTATTAAAATTTTATGTTTAGAAAATACATCATGCATAGAATCCAATGATATCTCACATAATGATATTTGTATCTATATACTGGTTAAAATTTATGGCCAAATGTGTTTTGAGAAAGTTGACCAAAAAGTGTGCAGTTTGAACTGAGACAGAGGGAGTATAAAGTTTAAAAAATAGGAGTTTCCAAGATGAGGAATAATAAGAAACGTCGTGGGATCGAACAATAGGTCTCTTCATCCTTCATACCCTCCATATCAGCAACGTCGTGGGATCTTACGCAAAAGCTACCCAAAAATTCTCATGTTTTCAATAAAGAGACAGATTCAGAGCAATTCCTAATGACTTATCATTGGGTCATAAAACCGTAAAACATTCATCCCAATATAAAATGCAATTTGATGGGATACTATCTTGATACCAAGACATTATAGTAGTTTGAGTCTTTGCCTCGGGGGAAGCTTGCCTATTTTTATGCCTTCTATCGAAATCTAACTCACTTGTAACCGTTGAGGAAGTTTACCAAAACCATGACGGACACGCTCAACCTTAAGTAAAACCCTAATGAATCCATAGCAACCTTTTATAGGCGTTACATAGAAGAGACTTTGGAAGTCGTGGACGTGACAGACTTAATGGTTATCATAGGATACATGAATGGCATGACCGATGGCAAATTATATGAAAAACTTTTGGCTGATCTTCCAATCATCATTCAACAGCTTTAGGGTGTTGTGGAAAGATGAACTAAAGTGGAAGAAGCAACTAAATGCAAGAGAGAGAAAACAAAGTTCATTTGAAGGGTGGGAAAGGACCAACCCCACCAACGAAGCCAAGTGCGAGAGGATACACCCTAGTATTATGTTCAGCCTAGTAGAAGAACTCGAGAAGATAAGTGCAACACTGACTGAAATAGGAGTTTCTAAGATGAGGAATAATAAGAAATAAGACAGTGAATTTTTTATTGAAGCAATGAGTATTCTAGCCAAAGAGCAGGGGTTGATGTGTTCTTGAACCTTCAAAAGGGCAATAGAAATTGGCTCTTCTAAACAATAGTTTGGGATTTTATTTATCTGTACATGCCCTTTCTTCAATTAGATGATGATGAGAAATCAGTGGGTTATTTTCATATTTTAGTACTTTGAAACTTTGAATAATGGTGGTTTTCTTTTGATGTTATTTTTATAAGCACTTTCTACTTTGAAAGTTTGAATGATGAATGTTTGCTTCCGTCTTGGAATTTGAGGTATATATCATTTGCATTTGGAACTTGATTTTTTTGATATTTATGATTCTATTGCATGATGTCTTTTTTTTTAATATATAGAATGGATGACAATGTCAAACATGCGTGTAAGATTATTGTATTGTTAGAGTTGAAAATGCTACTTGAATCTAAATTACATCCTACACCCAAGAGGTCACATACGGGTAATTAACAATTATAACTATTTAAGAAATATAAACCCCTTAAACAACATCTGACTTCCGAGATGCTGGTCAGACCAAAAAAGAATTACGCGGTAATTACACTCAGTCTGGTTGTTTTGATAAAACAAATTTAAGAATAAGCAATGTATTATGATTCTCTTTACACATTTATTACGACATAGCAGAATATCAAAAATTCCATTGCTTGTACTTTTCGTTAATGATGAGCAATACTTCTTTATGCATTGTAAATTGTAATCCGTATGTTAATATGAGGAAATTGCCAAAATTGCTACTGCTTCATATCTAAGTATATCCATCTGATTTTACTGACTTAATATTCAATCCCATATATGTATGGTTAGATTATATTTATTTACATTCCAAGTTTAAGTTTTTCAAAATTATAGAAATATAGCTACAATGAATAGAAACAAGCATTAAATATTCAAATAATTACATTAATTATAAAATGACCACGCCTGACTATTAGACGATCTAAAACAAAAGTTTGTAAAGTTATAATAGATTAAAGTCAACCTAAATGATATTAATTTTAAATTTACTAAACTAAATTAAAATTATTTAAATAAATTGAAGATAAATTTAAAAAGTTATAGACCTAGTATGTACGTATGAAAATCGTGCCTTGTTCATTGAATAGGAAGCTTGTCCTTTTCAAGAGTGTAAAAAAAAATTAAGGCAGCTCAACGGATTTTTGTGGCTCATTGAATTAATCACACACTTTACAAGTCATTTCATTCCAGATCAATTAATTAGACTTACTGTAGATTAAATTATAGTGAAGGTTATGTTTAGTGTGATCACATCGACCACGTGATGCACGAATGTATAGGTTTAGCTTATTTCAAGCGTTACAAGACAGCTTACTAGCGCTGTTTCATCAAAACAGAAATACCAGAATTTCTGTCAAAGAAATGGTGTCGAACAGTCAGTTCATAGCAAATGTGCATATTAATATTAGGTTCGGGCAAATTGTGTCCCATGGCGCACTAATTATGCTGTAGGAGGGCTTTGTTTGATTTAGTTATAGTTATTCCGAACATCATTTCTGGTACTGCATACTCCCTCCGCCTCACTTTAAACTTCTTATTTGCTTTTTTAGAGTCAAACTTTACAAATTTTGACCCTAAATATAAATTAATATATAAACAATAAATATATCACGTGAAATATCGTTAGATTTGTCTCAACATCAATATTCTAAATATTAATTTTTTATGCGACATTATTATATACAACTAAAAATATTTACGGTCAAACATGCTCATTGAAAATCGTGAAAAAACAATTCGAAACTTAATAGTGGGACGGAGAGAGTATTGAACACAGCTGCATTCAATGTCGTGGGTTGCTTAAGTAGCCACTCACGTCTTCTCTTACAAACCCCTCCATCTTTAGGTAAGAAATCAAATACGAACCCTATAATGATTTGATGTAAATATAATTTGTAAGCTGAAGCTAGAGTTTTACTGGCGAACAAGAGAATATACTTTTGTGCTCAACCCAATCCGTTTCTACCTCAAAGTAAAAGAGACCTTCTAACAGGTATACAACCGACACTGGTGGAAAAATGGTAATTAAAGACGGTTTTAACGTGCCAGAGAAGTCACATTTCAGGTGTCTTCTCTGCTTACGCCTTTAATCGTATATCGATTAAAAACGTTTGAAAAACCGCCTTTAATTAGGATCCGAATTCAAGTCCGAATTTGAAACCTTTTTTTGAGGTTCTAACATAAAGTTTTCGGAAACATGAGGTTTCATGCAGCCTTGAAACAAAAAGGGCAATTTCGGCGGAGACCTTCTCCTACGGCGCAGCGGCGGTGGTATTCGATCTCCAGCGGTGCTGACCTTCTCCAGTGGCGGTGAACTTCGATCTCTAGCAGTGGTGGCTTTCAATATCAAGCGGTGGTGGCCTTCTATCTCTAGCGGCGCGGTGATGGTGGCTTGAGGATGGAGGTAGTTGAAGGGAGAAAACCTAATGAGAGAGGCGTGGGTTGTGGAAAAAAAAACTAAGGGGAGAAAAAGCCAATGACTTGATTTTTATTTATATAGTGGGTCAAAAGGTCAAGTAAAGGCATTCCATTAAAGGCGGTTCTAAAATAAAACTGTGTTTACTCGATTTTCATTAAAGGCATAACTATCTTTAATCAATTTAAAATCTCCTTTAAAATGAAAAGGTAACTTGAGAGGGTAGTTCCGAATTCGAAACTAAATCTGGACCCTAATTAAAGGCGGTTCCTAGAAAATTCAAAGGAACAGCATTTGATTGTTGTTTTTAAGCATTTTTTTCCACTACTGCAATCAATAGATTAGTTATTACTAGAGTATGGTTGAGTTGGATGTCAATTCCACTTATTTAAATATCCTTGCAATAAATTAGTTATTGCTATAACCCAATTGACTTGTATGTCAATTTCACTTTTTGTAATCATTGTTGGACGTTTTTTTCCATCACCTATGAATGATTATTTTGCTAATTCAAAGTCAAAATAATTTAATTTTACAGAAGATTTCTTAACTCTCTTCTTAAATTATGGAGCAGTTACTATATGTTTAAATTATAATATACAATATTTAAATTTAAAATATGGTATTTAAATTAAATTATAGTAATTGTTCCATAAATTTAGGAAAGACTATTATTCCTAAGATTTAGACCCCATTATTTGGTGTTAATCTGACTGAATTGAATTGTACTGAATTGAATTGAACTAAAATAAAATAAATGTGTTAAAAATAGTAATAATGTGACTAAATAATGTTAAATTCATCAAATTAAATTTCCACTGCATTGAACTAAACTAAACGATTTTTTTTGAATTGAAGCCTCATGAACCATGGGGTGGGATTATTTAATGGATCCCCAAAATCAAGAACCAAATAGGAAGTTACAAAAGGTCAATAAATTGACCATTCTACCTAGTTACAAAAGTTGTATTGTAAGATTTTGATAATGAAGTGTTAAAGACTATATTTCCATTTCCAAATCCTCCACCCCTGTGTGAGATTTGTAATGGTCATACAGTCGTTCATCCATAACCAATCCCAATAAGAGTAGAACATAAGCCCAAGAGAATCTTTCTTCTCATCCACCTTCTATCTCTTTATTGCTAATTTTTAAAGTGTGGAAAAAGTAGATCTCTTCTGATCAAAAGTTGGAATTCCGGTGAGGTTTTGATGTGTCAAAAATCTGTTGGCTGGCCTGTTTTGTTGGCAAGTTTGGCTAAGTAGTCCGGCGGCTGATTTTCCTCTCTTAAGACATGAAGAAAAATGAAGTTCCCAAGTTTTTGAGTGCCCCTTATGCTTCTAAGTAATTGGATAAGTCTTCATGGAGGTTTTGCCGCAGCTCTGAGTATGTCAACCGCTTGCTTTGAATCTGTTTCGATGAATACGATGCGATCCTGATTTGCTGCCCATTTCATACCTGCATGAATAGCCAAAAGCTCGGCGTGAAGAAGGGGGAAAACTTGATGATCTGCTGGATTAGATAAGTTATACATACTGTTCCAGTAGATGATATAAACACCACACCAATAGCATAGTTATTCACATTAAAAGAACCATCACAATTAGCTCTAATTCCCTGTGTTGGTGGATTCCATTTAACCGTGGTGATTCTTACCTTATTCTTTTTTGTCATAAGTGGTGTGATACCCTTGGTAAAAAATCATGGTTAGCCGAAGTAAAAGCAAGGCCATTATGTATTGAGTATAGGGTTAAGCATAAATCTGAGATATTTCTCCATACATGTTCTATATTTATCACTTTATTCTCATTAATCAAACTATTTCGTGTTTTCCACAGCTGCAAGGTTATAATCATTGAAAATTTCCTATTACAGACTGTCTCATTTTTTAAAAGCCCGTTTTATTCCAATAGTATAGAATTCTCTCCTCTATGGAAATATAAATCCTACTTCGAAAGTTCATAAAGCAATCAAATTTGTTCCAAAGAGATTTAGGCAAATTACATGAATTAAAAAAATGGTCCAGATTGTCCTGATGTTCACACGTGGAGCATTTAGAAGGTAAATTATAACCCATACGCATCAAAAAATGTTATCAAAATGTAAGGATCTATTCAATAATTTCCAAATAAAAATAGATATTTTTTTTGGGATTATTGAATTCCATACAGTAGACAACACTTTAATGGTATGTTTATTTTTTTAATTGCCAAATAAGCAGATTTAACTGTAAAACATCCTGTGTGTTCAGGTTTCCAAATAAGAGAATCCTTATCTTGTGATAGTGTGATCTTTTTCTGATTTCATCCATTATTTGTGGTGGTAAATAATCAGCCAATTTAGGAGATAAATATGGGAGGCGTACATGTAGGTCCTTGATTTGTAAAAATGGTTCAGGGACCTATACCTGTGGTGGCTGTTGATTGATAAGGGTTCCTGATCTGATCCAGTTGGTCCTCCAAATATTAGCTTCACCATCACCGATAAGTACTTGCGAATTAAGTTCCGCAAAGCTATCTATTTCCCTATATCTAGTCCATGTTTCTGATGTCTTATAGGTATCCAGAAAGGACCACATATACTTTGACCAAGGTGAGGTAACTATCTGCAACTTCCACCATATCTTGGCTGAGAAAGATAGAACTGTAGAGGTTAGGTTTCTTATCCCAGTCCACTTTCTAGGTTGGGTAGCAGAATTTCTCTCATGACGCCTAGTGTCTTTTAAGTCCCTTATCCGTTTTACCCCATAAAAAATTACTGATCATGCTTTCAATTTTGTTGGATTGTGTGAGATGTTGGGGAAGTAACTGACCATGAGTGCTGCGGAATGGAGCTGAGTATATGCTTAATGAGTATAAACCTACCCCCTATTGATAACCAGGTGTTCTTCCAATTTTCTAATTTACTGGCAATCCTATCAATTATGTCATTAAAATGGAGATTTAATTTCCTTCCTTTATAGTTTTACTCCTAAATAGGAAAAGGGTAATGTACCCTGATTCATTCTTGTTATTCTATGTATTTCATTTTTCTTTATCTTGCTAAGTTTACTCGAATAATACGAGCTTTTAGAAAAATTCACCTTTTGGCCCGTGGCCATTTGGAAGAAAATTTCATTAAGTTTTTTTAGTGTTTTAGTTGTCCCAGAGAGAAAAGGACTGTGTCATTAGCAAATGAGAGTTGGGTTATGGTATTTGATGATGCTAGTGTCTTAAAATATTTTAGGATTCCTAACTGGAATTGTTTTTTCAGATTTAAGGTTAGCATCTCTGTCAGAATGTTGAAGAGGTAGGGTGACAGTGGGTCTCCCTACTTCAGCCCCCTAGATGGTTTTAAAAATCCCTGTGGAATACCATTTACTAGGACATAAAACCATGTTGCATTCAAGTTGTTCATGATGATTTTTACAAAGTGTCCATTAAAACTCAGTTTAAGCATTAGAGAGTTCAAAATTGCCCATGAAACCCTATCAAACGCCTTCATCTTGTCTATTTTGACAATTAAGTTGAGGGGTTCATTTTTCCTATCCAGTAATCTTACCACTTCTTTCATCATTAAGATGTTATCCGATATATCTCTACCGGAGAGGAAAGCAGATTGTTCCTCTGAGATGATGCTAATCATCAATGGCTTGAGTCTTTCTACTAAAATCTGGCCATTAAACTAAACTGAATTGAATTGAACAAAAAATGCATATAAATTTAGGAGAACAGGACCTTAACCTTAATTTTAACCCATTAAAATATAATTAAAGATAGTACTTGTATTGAGTGTCATCCTATATATATTATATTCATATAATATATATATATATATAACACATGTTGTTTAATAACTAACCTTTTCATAATCCTTAATTTGAGTCACTAAAACATTAGAGCTCATCTCTTGAAAGATGATTTTTCCATAAACTATGAAAAGACCAAGGTTTAAAATACAAATTAAAAGAAATGAAAATAAAAAATTTGGGTTGCGTAAATCGGGTTATAAACTTTATAACTACTACACGTTGCACATAGGGGTGGCAATAATGACCCATAACCAGCGGATCAAGTGGGTTGATTATTTTTAAACCCGGATGGGTTTGGGTAAAATGGGTAACGGGTCTAATGGGTAACGGGTCTAATAGGTAAATAAAAAATATGGGTTGAATGGGTTGGGTTTACGG
Source organism: Rubia balearica (assembly GCA_032355405.1). NCBI lineage: Eukaryota > Viridiplantae > Streptophyta > Magnoliopsida > Gentianales > Rubiaceae > Rubia > Rubia balearica. Next base: position 9,794 of record JAULKJ010315335.1, on the reverse strand, counting down.
GTTGAACGGGTACTGTGAGTGTCTCTGCAATGCAATGCCTTCAACTGATTAAACTCGCCTGAGGCTGGGAGTATATACAAACGGCTCGACATAACCATTTTAATTTCCCTTTCAAACCATGAAAATTTACCTGTGTTGAAATGTACAAAGTCTACATAGCAGCTCATTGGTCAAGTTCCCAATTTATGTGCAGTAGTACAATTCACAAAGCAGATAAAATGATGAGATCACCGGCCACGTCATGTGGTTTTGGGTCTGTAAATGACGAGATCACTGGCCAGATTCCCACCTTTTCTTCTCATGATCGCAAACACATAACCCGTATGTTTCGTACACGTGAACATGGGTTACCCATTTTTAAAACCCGCGAGTTTACCCATGTTTGACCCGTGATTTGAGGGATTCTTAACCCGCGGGTTGAATGGGTTTCAATTCAACCCATTTTTAACCCATTATAAAACGGGTCAAAATGGATCATACCCATATTATTTCATTACCCATATTACCCGATCCGTATTCGACCCGTCCGCCCATTTGCCACCCCTAGTCTCCTTGGAGCATCCACAATGATACTGGACTTAGAGTAAGTCCAAGAGCTTCCCTATAATAAAGATTTTCATTGATTATAGAGATTCTACATCGTTTTTGAGCTCCAAGAGCTTCACCGATGAGAGAGAAGATTTGTTTCCCTATATTTGTAGAAAGAGAAAATTATTATAGGGAATGAAAATTTAATCCAATTCCAATTGAATGCATCAAATTATAACACAATATTCATTTTTATTATATTAAATTTAAATCTAATATTTTCTTCATTTTTCCATTCTTACTATAAGTACATTCGACTTTCAACGAAAAATATTTAGAGAAAACTACTACAATCTCAAACTCGGATGAGATGATTCTTTATATATATATATATTTAAGGATTTTGTCAATAATTATTTGTTTATAATGTTGAAATTATTTTTTTTGATTTGTAGTTTATAGTTTTTTATTTTTTCAGATGTCGTTATTGTAATTAAATTCTAACTTTTAGTTTAAAATTTGTTATATTGATTGTTTTTAAAAACTAATTATTATTTTTTATAATATAAACATGACTCGCACCACCACACCATTGATACCGTAATCGATCAAAATGAGTCATCATTGTAAAAAGTAGGCTAGACATAAATATTTTTTTATTTGTTTCTTATTTGGAAGAAAAAAAATGACAATTTGGATGTTGAATGTAATTTCTTGTACTAGGTTTCGTAGATGGTGAATAGGTTTAGCGTAAATTTTATATAATTCACATATGAGTATGAGTATGATAAAAATATGGAAAATTTGTTGAATTTTTTAAATTTTATTCGTATATTATTTCAAATTGGGTGAAAATAAGAAAAAGAATACTAGTTTCTAATTAATACTAACTTCTAGTTTTTAATTTGTTAGATTGATTAAAAAAACTAACTAGTGTTGATTTTTAAATATTTTTTGGAATGATTAAAAATCAATTCTTAGTTTTAAATTAAAAAGGAAACTATGTGTATTAAATGTCAGATCATGCAAAATAGGGAAGCTGTTAGAGTGAGTCAAAAAAATATAGGGAATATTAGTTTTCATTCCCTATCCTAGAGAAAATTTTATGGAAGCTGTTGGACTTGCACTAAAATGAACATTCTCACTAGAGTGAATTCCCCAAGATCTCTTCCCATGAATTCTCCAAGATCTCTTCTCATGAATTCTCCAAGCATTTAATGTTCTTCTAGTTTATAAATTCAGATCTAGCATTCAATGCCAATTATTTGAGTACCAATTTTGGGCATGTAATTAAGATTCAATTTTCTTTTGGTTTGCGAAGAATTCCCGCTCGCCATTAAGATCTACTTGGAGTTCATTGCACCACTTTCAAATACTTGGAGTATTTCGAATTCTGCTAGGTTTGGGCACACCATTGTGAAGTCTGAAGCCAACCTTGTTTGACGATGTTTGAACTTTGAAGTGTGGAATCTTTGCATCATTTTCCAAATTTCAAGCACACCCTCTTTGACTTCTTTGATTTCCAAACTGTGGTCACCACCTTGTTTTTGCAATCTTATCCCTTTAATGGTTTAGGCAATTTTTGCGGTGGATTATTTGTGCCCATAAGTATAGGTGTTTAGATTTAGGTAAAGAAAATGAGTTGGTGAAATTGAACGTAGAAAGTATAAATTAGAATGAGTGAATGAAATTAAAAAAATCTTACCAAAAATGAAAAGTGTGCCATTAAAAAAAATATTACTCCTACAATAAGATAAGTGTACTACAAATCGAAAAACAAAGGTACCGTTACTTGCTTGCATGACGATGAATATGGTGTAAAGGCCTGGGTTCTAATATGTGCTTAGGGAACTTGCGTTTTACTTTCCAACTCAGATATGGCGTAGATACCTAGGTCCGGCTCTGTGTTCAGGATATTATTGTTGTTGGTATTCCGGCCGTCTATTAGCATGAGCAAAGTGAGAAACGTAAAAGGGCCTCCAATTTTATGGGGCCACAAAATATTTATTTTTTTACTTTTATTATATTATTTTTAAAAAAATAAACTTTATCGGAAATAATTGTATAAGTGGTGTGTGAGAAAATGGTAATGTATTTGTATAATTTACAAGGAGAAAGTCTCAAGAAAAGCGGTCTTTCCATAAGTTTATGGACAGTCCATAGTGGTTTTTCCCTTAAATGTTGTAATTTTTATAAAATTTAAAAATGGTATTTTAAAAGTTAAAACAAGTAATTTTATGTATTTGAATGTGAAAATATATAATATATAATATCAAAATTTCAAAATTTCAAAATTTAACAAATGTAGTGTATAAGGTAAAAACTAAGTGGCATGTCCATATGCTTATTATGTAAAAAAAATTGTATAAAATAAAAATTATTGTGTCCATAAGGATATGGATAGACCGCCCGTCCGAAAACTCACTAATTTACATGTAAATTCAACATATACCTATTATTAAGCATTACCGTGACCGTTAATTACTAAAATTATGGATAATGAATTAATAGTTATTTTTTTATTTTTAAACGTTTTAACCTAATGTACTACTTTCTCTTAATTCGGGTCATAAAATATATTTTTTACTGCTATTTATAAAAATTCAGATAAACTTTACAGTCAAATTATATCGTACTCAGAGAATACGTACAAATTATGCATATTTATGTATAGTTCTAAATCCCAAAAAAGGGTATAAATTATCATTTTAATTTAAATATAAATAAAATTAATTTTATTACTGGATAGACCGTTCTTAATGTATCATTTATTGTGAACGAATTAATGTTTACTTATTTCTTGACTTGATCAAAACAAATGGGGCCTCAAAATATAGTTTAGTATTTTTACCATGTAAGATAATCAGTTAGGATTAATTATACAAATGCTTTCATAATAATAATAACTATTATTATAAATTATTATATTTATTTTTTAGGGCCTTATTTTTAACTTAGCATGGAGCCTCCAAATTTTTGGAGATGGTCATGGGTATTCCGTACGAGGCTAGCAACCGGTCCGAGAGCTTTCTTTGCTACTGCGGGATATTGCACGATAATAGAGATACTACATATTATATACTTAGAAGCATGCAGGGGGTTTATTGTCTCTGAGGGTTATTCAGTTGACAGTTTTAGTGGGTTCTTCAGACAGATCGACAACACACATGTCAACCTTATCAGGAGTATGGAAATTCAGGCACGAGCCATCAACATCAACCCCACACACTTTGGGAAAATTAAGATTCTTACTCACTACTTAGGGCCCATCAATCAGCACCAACACGCCGCCCCCAGGCCAAAGTGCCCATTGGGCCTACTCCTCCAACCAGCAAATACTTGATTTTCAGAAATGAGCAGTTACTTGTCAAGAAGCAGATTCAAGATGTTTCCCTAGTTATTGATGAGGCAGATTGCTACGAAATAGAGGAGTACAATGAGAATTGCTTGTTGGGTTATTTTGGAGGTCATTTTTTAGGTATGCATTGTGTGTCTGAGTTTATCAAGACATGCCCTACAGACGTAGGGTTTTCTATAGACTGAATGGGTTTCTGTTATTTCGCTTCCAAAATGGTGAGGAAAGAGATGCTATACAAAATGGCGAGGATCAGTATGTAAATGGGAAAACGCTCTTCCTCAAGTTATCCCCTGAAGATGGTTCACTGACCGTTTCATGCTTCTGTGTCAAGCCAGTTTGGGTGAATTTCCCAGACCTCCCCAAACCACTATGGCACCCAAATGCTCTATCTAGCATGACATTTACACTTGGAGACCCCATTTGTATGGATCCAAGTACGCTTCACAAGAAATGGAGAAGTCAAGCTAGATCCATTGTCTACATCGATACCTCAATTCCCTTCGTGAAGTCATATCTATCACATGGAATAAAGATGAGAAACTGGAGCAGAATGTACGCTATGAATAGTGTAGAGATTTCAGCACCTCCTGTTGCAGGAATGGCCACTATGCAGAGACATGCCCTAACAAAGAGCTTCATGGAGAGAAGGAAAACAGTGGTGAGTCAAACTCTGACAAAAGGGATGAGAATCAAGAAACGGAGCAAAATTAGCAAGCGGTGTCGAGGCCAATTGAGAGGAGAATGATGGAAAATTATTACAACTGGACAAGTTACCATTGGGTGGGGAGGACAACTGTAACTTAAATCACAACCCTCATGCCTGCCTTGACAACTTTGAAGACCCGTCAGATGCAGTATTCAGCGCCTCAAGCTCGCCTTCAGCTTTCAGGACACTTGATGACCCGAGACCTTTGCATGGTGATAGCACCGGACTTGACCACCTTCATGATTTCTTGGCCGAGTATTTCTCCGAAACACACAAATACATAGATGTCATAAATGGTGAATCCTTGATGAAGAATTTCTGAAGAAAAAGAAGAGCAATGCAAAACCCTCAAAGATGAAATAGACATCGACCCTGATTTTGGGCCAATAGAGTTTGATATGGATGGAGATGTTGTTTTGTCCACACTAAAGATAAAGAGGAGGAAAAAAGAAGAAATCACCTCGGTATCACACTAAAGGAGAACAGAAAGAGGCACAACATGGCTGAAAGTCCAAGTCGAACAGAAGGAAAAAAGAAAAATGTCAAAATGTTGTTTCAAGTCCCTGAGTTACTCAACCCATATTCTTGGAATTCCTGGGACATCAAAGGAACTGGTGGCTGTGGTAGCGAGTGCCCATCTTTGGTGGAAAATGAATTTCGGATGTTGGAGCATACAAGGATTGAACCACCCCGCAAAAATACTTGCTTTGAGTAGGTTCATCAGAGAAAACATAATCAGTTTGGGTGGTGTACATGAGGTAAAAATGGATGAAGTAAAATTTGAGGTTTCTATGAAGCGTAGCTACAGGAGGTGGAAGTTTTCTCACAACTTTGGGGTCATTAACAACAGAATATTATCAGTCATTTTGGACTCCAAGGTAGTTGATGCTCAGATCTTGGTATTCTCGAGCAGTACATTCACCTTAGGGTCATCTACAAAACTAGTGGGATACAGTTCTTGTGCACCTTCGTCTACGGGCTATATACTGTTGTGAGACGCTGAGGCATGTGGGAGTAATTGAGGAGTTTTGGTGTGGGAGTAAAAACCTTGGCTCGTACTTAAGGATTTTAATTCTACCATCTCCCCATATTATAAGGTGGGAAGGACAAAACTCTCTAGATACTTCTTGCAGGACTTCAGTGAAACATGCACAGCTTGTTGCCTCACGGACTGCCTCTCTCGCTCTAGACACACTTGGAGAGGACCAGACCGGATTCCAGCAAAGCTTGACAGAGTATTGATAAATGACTCTAAGCTGCAAATTCATGCACTACACATTTCTTGGGTTTCCAGTCTCGCGTGAATCACCGAACCTATTATGTAAAGCTGCTTGGCCAACCTTCGGGGGAAAAAGTCATTCCATTTTCAGAATATGTGAGCCCAGCACCTAGATTGAATGAGCATTGTAGAAACATTATGGGAAATGGCTATAAAAGTTTTGTGACAGTATTGATTGGCCACCAAGCTTAAAAACTTGAAGAGACCACTGAAGGAGCTTAATAAAAAGGAGATGAGTCATATTTCGGAAAGAGATTTACAGGAAAAAATGGCATTAGATGATACCTTATAAAACTTGGACATCCTGAATGCCATTGTGGATGAATGGAAAGCATCAAAAGGCTTAGTGAGAGAGCTTGGTTCCTCCAAGATGTAGAGAGGAGATTCATCACACAAAATAAGAAGGTCAACCATTTGAAAAAGAGCGCGGGCAACTTCACCCCCATCACAACAATGTTTTACTCACAGGGAAACTCCATCACATGAACGGTTAGGGGAACTCATTGTAGACTTCTATCTGAAGCTTTTTGGTATGTCTAAAGCTAGAGCTCTCAAGATAGAGGTCAAAAGATAAGCACTACAGATTATGGTGCCTAAAAATGGGGTGACTACCGTGGAAATCAGGCAGACGGTATTCTCCATGGAGCATAACAAAACACATGGTCCCTATAGTTTTACACCCGCATCTTTCAAGGCTCACTAGAACACTCGGGGGAGGAGGATGTGTGTGCAGCGGTCTTAGAATTCTTCACATGTGGGAAACTCCTTATAGAGTTGAACGACACATCTATCTCACTCATCCCCAAAAAACCAGACAACCAGAGTGTTAGTGATTTTCGGCCTATCCCCCGTTGCAATGTGACCTACAAGATAATTGCTAAATTCATTGCCACAAGACTTGCCTCTATACTCCCATGTATTATTGATGGAGCTCGGGCTACCTTTGTGGAGAGACTCTCTATCACAGATAACATCATGCTAGCAGAGAAGCTCGTGAAGGGATATGCCAGAGAAAAATCACTACTTGATGCATGATTATGGTAGACATCAGGAATGCTTTTCTACTGTCTCATGGGATTTCTTGGGAGAGATTCTTCATAGTTTGGGGTTCCTAGATCATTTCATAGGATGGATCATGGAATGTGTATTGTGAAAGTAAATGACACTCTTCATGGTTTCTTCACTGGTAGTAGGGGTCTTCGACAAGGTGACCCTATGTCCCCTATGCTATTTGTCATTTGTATGGAGTACTTCTCCCGTATTCTCAGGAGTAGGATTGTTACTCCACAATTCAGATACCACCCAAGGTGTGAGTCCCTACAGATATCTCACATGGTTTTTGCGGATGTTCTGATGCTTTTCTCTAGGGAGGACCGATCCTCAGTTAGTATACTCATGCATGCTTTAAACGAGTTTGAAGGCACTTTGGGTCTGGACATAAACGTTAGAATTTTTTTGCTCTACATGGTGGGTGTGCAGAATGACCTCAGCTTCACAGGTATGCCACATTACCAGCTTCCATTCAGATACTTGAGTATCCCGTTGGACTCACAAAAATTAAAGGTCTCCCAGTTATCCCCCATCACTGAAGCAGTTAACCATTACATTTCTTCATGGAGGGGTCACACACTATCCTATGCGGGTCGCTTAGAATTGGTCAGATTGATCATCCAAGGAGTTATTAGTTTCTGGATCCAGCAGGTACCTCTCCCCAAAAAGGTCATTAATCACCTATCTTCCATTTGTAGGCGTTTACTTTGGGGAGGGAACTCTTGTCCAGTTGCATGGAGAAAAGTTTGTAGGACTGTGGAGGAATGAGGCATGGGCCTTTAGGACATCAAGACATAGAATGACGCTCTTTTATCGAAGCAGATCTGGAACTTCAACATTAGAAATAAATCTTTGTAGGCAAGGTGGGTTCACTCATTTTACATAAAAGGAGCAGACCTTTGGAACTGGACACCCTCTAAGTACAATTCCTCAGCGCTACCATTGCTCTCCCTTTAATGGCTATCAGGGACATATTGTTTCTCTCCCTTGGTGGGGAAGACCTTACCATTGCTCAACTCTCTAGTTAGGCATCACCGAGGGGTTTTGACTCATCAAGGGTATATGAGATAATATCGGGAAAGCTACCAGATCGACGCATTTATCGACTTTTAAAGGGTTCATAACCTCTCAATTACTCATTTATTACATGGAGAGCAGTAAGAAGAAGGCTGGATATCAGGGATAGACTGAGGAATTATGATTGAGATAGATGTTGTCCTTTCTACAGGCGTACACAGGAGAGTGTCCCACACTTGTTCTTCACATGTGATTTCTCCAGGGATATCTAGGACTCCTTGAAGGAATGAATCTGTCTGAGGAAGAGATGCTACACTATTAGGGGAACAACCCGCTGTATTACTAGAGAGACTCGGGGTTGTTTGGGGGGAATTGAAATGGAGAAAGGGAATAAAGTATAATGAATCCATTAGTTATGTTTGGTTGGTGTTTTTAATCATTCTCTTTCCTCCTTTCACGGTTTATGTTTCTCTCATTTCGGTGAATGGTGATTCTCTTCCCTCACCCTGGGATAAAGATTCTCCATATTTGGTATTTCACTTCCAATAATAAAAAATTGTTTTACTCACACGTCTTTTTCTACTCGTAAACGTTCCAACTTCAGTGAAGATTTTTGGAAAAATATATAATACGTTTACTATAAATAGATTCTTGGAAAATATATAATATGTTTACTATTAATTAATATTTTACTCTCGTACAAAAATAAATTGGACAAAACATTAATCATATATGTATTGCTATATTTTAAGAAAAATTAATTATATAGTATTGCTATATTTTAAATTAAATTTATTATAGCCAAAGAAAATTAATTACACTAATGAAAAATAGTATTACAATTTTTTTTGAGTTGTATATGGGTTGAATATTACTAAAACTATAGTTTTTTTATAAACTAAAATTTAATAATAAATAATATTATTTCATAATTTATACTATAAATAATAGTTACATTATTTTAATATAAATGTATATTATTTTATATATAAATAAATAATTTATTATTTATATTATAAATAAAATAATTTTATTCTATATAAATGTTCCTATGTTATATATCATAATTGAGTTAAAATTATATTTATTAGGAAAATAAAAATTACAATATTATTATTATTATTTTAATAAAAATACCATGATATTATTTTTTGAGTTATATATGAGTCGAATTTAAATAAAACTATAGTTTTTATATTAACCATTTTTTAGTACTCCCTCTGTTTCACAAAGAGTTGTACAATAGGTTTAGTCTATTGAATTTAGGTGAAAAAAAATGAGTGGATGAAATTGAATGTAGAAAGTAAAAAATATAATGAGTAGATGAAATTGAATGTAGAAAGTAAAAAAATATAATGAGTGGATGAGATTGAAGAAATCTTACCAAAAATGAAAAGTGTGTCATCTAAAAAATCCTAATAAGGTAAGTGTGCCGAAAATAGACAAACGGAGTGAGTAAAACAATTATATTATTTTTAACTCAATACTTTGAAAAATAGTTATGTTATTTTATTAAAAAATATTGTTTTTATATAAATACTATTATTTTATAACTCTATAATATAAATAGTAATAAATTAAGTAGTAATATATACCTTAACTTAAATAAATATAAGATAAAAACTAATATCATACATAAAAAAATATATATAATAAATTTAATTTTTAAGTTGTATATGAGTCAAATATTTATAAATTAATAGTACTATTATTTTCATAAAAAATAGTATTATTTCACAATTTAATCCAAAAATAATAATTATAATATTTTAACCCACATATATATTATTTAGGCAAAGTTTTGGAAAAAACCGTCTTTCTATAGGTTTATGGAATGACGGGGTTTAATTAAAATA
>JAULKJ010315324.1:0-10739 GCA_032355405.1 Rubia balearica | reverse complement strand
GCAAACATGCTAGCAGTGTCAGTAATGGAAACAATCTACAAGGATACAACCTTGCATGGTGAAGGTCCAAAAACTTAAGCACGAAATCAATAATATATCTCTTAGATGCATAAGCAAATGAACAAGAGGAAATAAAAAAAAAACACAACACTTTGTGGTGGTAAATAGCGAATAAACTAAGTTAAAATATATGAGTCAATATATGATAGAAGTACTACTTTGAACATTCTGAAAAATAAACTAGTACATCGGATTGAAGAAGAAAAAGAAAAATATTGTTGTCTTGAGGAGCGAGATGATCAATAGGATGAAGAACCGTCATTACGACGATGTTGTTTAGCTTCGCGATGAGATTGCTCAACCTTGCGATGAGATTGATAAGCCTTGTGCTTATCATCTAGGATATTGTTATAACATCATTTCATGTATAAGTAGGTGGGATTCCGCATTAGACCTCTTCATTCCATATGACTAATATAATTAACATAGTACGCCTTAAAATCAGTTATAGAGCTAAATTCCTCACTGTCAAGCTGCATGCTCATAACATCAATAGTATCTTGATAACTCTTATTCATAGCCATTAAATTATACAATTCATCTTCTAGTTGGAAAATATGAGACCTGGCGATATGCATCGTTAAGTCTCTGCAAACAGTAGAACCACGATATGATGATGGAAGGGCCTGAAGCTTATCTTTGTAGTCAACACAAACTTTCTCAAGCTTGTGAACACATGATTCAAGACAATTGTAGTCAGCATGAAGCTCATCATTCTCACTACGTATTTAAGTATTGATAACGAAGTGTTCATCAAATCTACTTTACCACTCACCTGAAGAAGAAGAAAGGTGATCACACTCATTTTGTTTTTTCTTCATTTGATCCAATAAATCATCAATTCCAGAACATTTATTATCAATAATTAGAGTATTTTGGTGAGCTTCAGGATCCTTGCTCGCAGAAAAATTTAGCCTCCTCTTGCTGACCAAGAATTCTAACCATACTCAGATGTTGGCGCTAAATAAGGTTGTTTTGTTCAGCACATAATTCTTTCAACTTACGGATGGCATCTTGGGTATCCTTTAAAGTTTTCTTCCATCTAACTTCAGGGTCGTTAATATTGAGTAACATATACTTCAAGCGAATACTCAGCGATACCGCCCATTCTTGGACACGGTTAGGAAGGTTGAGCGAACGCATGTATATGCCGACATATTCAAGATCAAACAAACTACGAACTATATTCTTGTTCAAAGATTCAATGCTATAGCCTTCAGGTATAAACTTACTACAAGGGCATGTCGCAGAAGAAGCTGGAGATGATGAGGAAGAAGAAAGTTTCCATCCAAGACATGATGGAATGGATTCTAGATTAGAAAAGCGATCAGCAAAAATAAGCTTAAGATATTCCTTGGGTAGAGACTGGGTAGCTTCGCCAAGCTTTATGGGGAAAATTAATGGGAAACCATAAACCCAATACGATCACAAAAATGAACATTAGATCCCAAACACTCATGATGTTTCAAAAACTTATGATCAACCAAAATATGAAAACCATGCATATACTTAAATACTATGAGAACTTACAAAATTATAAGCGTGCAATTCAAAACTAATACCCATCATAATATAAACAGTACAAACATACATCAGAATACTATTATGAATTACAAATAAAAATCCATAGTACTCATATCCACTAACATTAGTAGGAGAAGCAGATGAATATTGAACAATGGCAGTGAAATCCTCCTTATTCGCATCCTGCTTGGCATTAGCCTCAATGTTCGCGTTGGCATCAGAATTAGCATGAGGCTCAGAAGGTTGAGAACCAAAGGGAAGACCCACAGAATAATTAACCTAACACTACTTCAGTTAAGCCACAGAAGGCATAAAAGAAGACAGGCTAGGTGGGACAACAAGGCATAAGGATGACCACCTTTATAAATGCTACTAATAAACCCTTTGTTAAGAATAGCATTATGTTTCTCCAACACTTTCTCGGACTTAGCTAGTTTTGGTAGATTCTGAACCTTCACGTTAAGTTTTAGTCCTTGCAGTTTGACCAAAGCCTCGCAGTACCAACATTGCGAGCGGAGGTAGAAGCTTCTTCAAAAAATTTATAGAAAGATTTCATCTTCACGAGCTGATCAACAGAAACCTCGGTGTACCCAGGTGAAGCAGAACCGTTAGTCTGCATCTCCTCCAACTCGGAACATAACCTATCCGCTTCCTTCTCAGTAGCCAAGAGACGCTCCTCAACAGACTATACAAGCTTTTCAATAGCTTCAATAGAGGTATTCAAAGTGGTGCACTTCATTTCAGCGATCTGCCATTTTTCTAGAAGTGAACAATCTCCCTTAGCAAACTCAGCAACTCATTCACTGACAAGCTGAAGACTCTCACTAACATTATTTTCAAAATTATGCAAACAAAAATAGCAATTAGACGTCACAATAGAGAAACACCAAATTGAATCACATATAATCCTTACAGAACATGCCACATCCATTGTCTCATGGAGTGACAGTTTATATAAGGTAGTAGGAATAGTTCCTTCAACCATTAGAAGGCTCCAAAGCATTTGAGGATCCAATTGTTCGACCCCTTTTCCTTCTTCCGTGGGAAGTGTCATTAGTGTTGCGAGTAGTGACCTCCCCAACTTCTTTAGTTGTAGCCTCAGAAGTTATTAGCTGGGAGTAAGCTTTAAAGCCTTTTCCAATAAGACAATGGTTGCAGCATTTTCATTGGTTTGAATAGCCATTGCTTCGGTCCTCATCTTCATAATCGGAGAAAAAGGTTCTCTTAACGGGATGCTTAGTTAAATCCATATCTTCCATTCAGTTTACAAAACAAGTCATACGAAGACACAAAAATCATAGAACAATGCAACTAGCAAAAGAGGAAAATAAGTAGGACAAAGAAAAATAAGAAGATAACGACAAACAAACACCTTCACTCTCAGAATCAGCATGGCGAAGACCAATTGAGTGCTGGCTGAGTTTTAATACAACCTCAGACTTAGTATTAAGACGAATCTATGCCTTAGGAAGCTTAGATTTAGGAACATTATAGTTCTGAACCAGAAAAGTTGGTTCGCTTCCATTACCAAGTTTTTAAAAGAAATATAATTTCCGCCACACCCCACAATTATTAGGAAACCCACTCACAAACTCAACATTAGGAATCACTGGATAAAGAGTGAATTCATCAGAAATTATTTTAACCTTGCAAAGCTGTTAAAGGCTACAAAATAGGTCAATTGAAAAAGCAATTTGAGCCACTTCGCAGAAAAGATAAAAAAACGATGATGGATACTGCCTTGGGGTATGACTGAGATAAGGCAACCCAATAGTGCGAAGGTAATTCTATGCCATGTTGAGACAGAGAAAAAGAAAGCCCAAATTTAAGGTAATTTAAATAACAAGATATGAAGCCAGGAGGAGAAGTGTGAACTCTTTCAGAACTGGTAGGAGCCTTAAGCTCATAGGAGGACAAAAAAGGAAAGTTAGTTTTTAGATTGTCTAGGTAGTAATCAGAAATAACACTACTGACGATAGAACTAGTAAGATGGTAGGAATTCTCCCCGGAGTTGACATCGTCAATTGGAACATCCTTTACAGAGGGTTCACTAACATTAGCGATAGACAAATTTCCTAAAATTTGGAGGAAAACTCTATCAATTAGAGTTACAGAAACCAAAATAGAATATTTTGCTAAAGCTTGAAAAAAAGTTAGAGCACAAATCGAGGAAAAATATAGAAGAAGAAATGGAAATGGAAAATTACTACACTAAGATTCAAAAACAAAGGTATTGTAATAATGAGGATACACAAGCTCGCAATTATAAGAATAAACCTACATAGGAAGAAAATTATGAAAAAGAAAACTTATGATTGGATGAAGAATGGCAAAGAACTGGAGCAATAAAGAAGGCAGGAAGAAGATGAAGAGTCAGAAAGGGTTAAGCAATTTAATTTCAGAAGTTGAAAAGCAGAGAGAAATCAAATCAGACAAAAAATTAATGATGAATGTCTGGCGAAAATTAACTTACCTTTTTAGGAATACAAGAAGCCGAAGGAATATAGGTAGGTACGGTACACTGAATAGTGACAAAATTAGATTACCGAAATCAAAGCACTTATAAAGGGGAAGATATAACGGAAGAGGAGTAAATTTCGGAATGGTACAACAAATAAAGAGGAGAAAATGTCGATTAACAAAATATTAAACGACTAAGATGGTTACAAGTATGGATAATATACAGAAGATTCATATTCAAAATTCAAAACAAGTCAACATCGCATTAGTAGAAAAAAAAGAAGCAAGTAACACTTCACAAAGACAATCTTAGTTTCATCAATAGCGAACATGTTCAGAAGATCACGAAAAAACATTTCACATACATTCTGCAATGAAGTCATCGCTTCGTGCTTACTAGTCTTCATAGCTAGGGTGGCTTATGGTGTATACCTAGCCCATAAGGTACGGGTTACTGGCCTTTAGGCCCAGCCCAATATGCAACCAAGAATAACCAAAAGTAGAAGGTATAACATTCAGCCTAATTTTCATGATTAACCACGAACCGTTAAAGACGGAGATATGTCTGAAAAGATTCAGTCATAGACCGAGAAAGATGGAATCACGACCAATACGTAACAATAAACCAAAATTGTAGAGACCGTGATTTAAACACAATACAACCAACGATCTTAAACCAAGTTAAAGTGGAGCTATAATTACTATCACCTATAAATACAAGCAGAGCAACAAACCCGCACGGACTATATGGATAACATTAGGGTCGTGCCAACGATCTTAAAAATATAAAACTTCTCGTGAGGGAACCCGAGCTTTAAAATATTAGTTTAGTTACTTTTTCCTTTAAAATAAATAAATATGAATCCTCACCTTATATTCTCCCTCTCTTACACCAAAACCATTAGACACCATGACAATCCACCACCGAAACCACCACCAAATGCACAACTTAGGCCACACATTAGTAGTTTTTTGTGTAGATGTTGATTGATATTTGTTCAATGTGGATTTTTAATGGCTTGGTTTGAATTGCATGTTGGGGTATATTTGAGGGCATTAAGGGGAAAACAATACATTGGGAAGTTATGATTGCCTATCATTTTTTTACCTCCCTTTCTTTTCATGTCATTTTTCTTATTTGAGGAATGTGTGTGTTGTAAGTGTGGGGGAGGAAAGTAATGTTCCTTTGCATTGTGTTGTAGACATTTATTGTTTTTGGTGTGTTTTTATATTTTAGTTTTTTGGTTTTGGAATAATCTTACTGACCCTTCCCCTTTTGAGCATCGTTAATTAATGAACCATGAGATATCCACTAATACCCGAGAGGAGGACTGTTACAGATCAAAGATAGAATTTATTTGTTGATCCCATTCCTACTACTATAATACCAAGAATGGTAGAGAGTGAAAAGTGCTGAGTCGTCCACAGAGATGTTAGGAATCTAATAATCAACTAAACATAACCATGGCCGGGTCGTTTATCCAACCACGTGTTAGGAATAAACAGTGTTGTAAAAACTGTCATTGGGGGGAGTTTGTACTAACAACTACTAGCATGCAATTGATCCCGAGAATACTTGTGTAACATGGTCAATGTCACTTCGATCATCGATTTCATCAAATACAAGAACTAAACATTATTCTAGTGTGTGTGACACGTGGTGCAAACAATGGCCAAAACTTCCCCATATCTGTCACATAGAGGTGCGCATATAAAATATTCCATCAACCTCGCCTCCGTGACTAGGAGAGTGAAACAACAACTATGGCTCATTAGGCAGGTATTATTCTCCCCCGTGCGATTAAGTCCAGGGCAGAACACCACAAGTGAACTACCCCTAGGCCACAAAGGCGAAGGAAGTAGCTGTCTTATCGATAGCTCTAGAATCAATATACTAGTCATAGTTTACTACCTAATCTATCTCTACCCGCAACCCTTCGTACTTCTTTGGTAGGCTAACTAGAGCATGGTAAATCGTGACAATTAACAACGGTGACCTTCGTGCACACACCCAGTTCCGGACTATCGTCATCCCAAACGCATCTAGGTTTCCTTAACTGGGTAGTATAAATAGTGCACCAATATGAAAGTAGACTTATTTGTGTGCCACCAAAGTTTGAAAATCATGAAATTCACAAAAATATTAAGAACAAGCCAACATAATAATCACAAAACACATAGAAATTGGTAGATATAGAAATATCAAAAAATAAACCTTAACACATGAATACAAATATTATCCCCAAGTAAGATCCCTACTCCCTAAGAATTGAAGCCAAGTATTTCATTGGATTCAACAACTTTGGGGAAAAGAAAAATAAAAGGATGAAAAGAAATGAACCTAGAAGGTAACTCTCCAATGTGATTCAATTCTTTACTCGATTTTTTGTGCACGGTAGTGGTTAGATTGAATTTTCTTGATTAGAGGTTAGGGCTAGTATATTGTGGTTATCGTAAATTTTTCATTGAATTCCATAATTTTGCCACTAAGGTTAGATTCTAGCGTCCATTTTTTATTGTAAGTGCTCTCCTATTTCCTTCCCTTGATACATGTTCTAGATTGTGTATATGCATTGAGAACAATGCAAGTTTTAAGTGTGGGGGTGGGGAATTAGATAACACGTATAATTTTTATTTGTTCTTCTGTAGCAAGTAAAGATCACTTTTTAAAAAAATTGGAAAAAATGATAACTGGAAAAAAAAATACCCGGCTAAGTCAAAAATACGAAAGGGCAAATTAGGCAAAAATGGAAGGCCTGGATAGGTTTTAAAACCTATGAAAAAATGATAGGCCAAATGGTGTGGAAAATGGAGAGGTTGAGCATTGAAAAATAAAAATGTGTGGACTTAGGTTGAAAACCCGAGAGGGCTCCTAGGCAAAATTAGAGAAAACGAGAGAAATTGAATATATTCTATGCCTCTCTTGATTTGTGTTTAGTAGCTTCTTTGGTTGAGTAAGCTAGTTTTAGATATATATATATATATATATATATATATATATAATTTTACACCTTACCTATTAATTTGGCATGATGGTTGTTTAGATTGTCTCATTTTGAATCCTTTAGGCATTCTAAAGCTTTGTAGTTCATCTACCAGGGTGTTATGCCCCGTCTTCGACATTAAAGGTTTTTTCTTCGTCGCAGGCTTCAAAGTGCCTTTTGGCAGCTACTTTACAATTCTTCATTCCTTTTCTGATTTTTGAGTGGCGTGTATTTATCCTTTGGTCCCTTATTGGTGTTATCAAATTGTTTATAAAGTTGCTCCCTTTTTTCTTCGAGAAAATCTGCAAAGCCAACTTTTCTATATCTACCTGGGAGGGAATGTGTTTCCGTTTCATCTCCAGATTCTTGAATTTCTTTCATCCCGCGGGTGGATTTGTTACCGGTGGGGTTGGTCTTGCTACGTTCTCAGGTTAGCTTGTCTGCCTTTTGGTCAACATTATGATCTAAAGGTAACAATGAAGAATTGAAGAAAAATCACCACAGATAGTGCCACTAATATGGTATGAACTCCTTAGATGATGATGGCACCTCCTACTATTGTTGGGCTTTGAGTACCTTCTTCTTGCAAGAACCTCCCCACTAGGATTCGAGGTAAAAAATTCAATGTAAAGTTAGTATATGATGGTTGTGTGTGATTCTTTATGATGGATGTTAGTTATTGTGGATTTTAATCTCTTGCCTATTTATAGCTCTTTCTCCCTACATTTAGGGTGTTACGCGATGTTAACAACACGGGCATTTCGGGAATACTTGGCTTGGGCTAGACGTATACTCCCTCCGTCCCACTTTAAATTGCTTATTTACTTTTTCACAGTCTTCAATGAGCATGTTTGACCGTAAATATCTCTAGTTACATATAATAATGTCGCATAAAAAATTGATATTTAGAAAATAGATGTTAAGACAAATTTAACAATACCTCACATGACATATTTATTATTTATATATTAATTTATATTTAGAGTCAAAGTTTACAAAGTTTGACTTTCAAAAAGTAAATAAGCAATTTAGAGCGGGACGGAGGAAGCAGTTATCATTGCACACTGCATACCTACCACCAAAGTACGTAAATTCCAAATGAGATCGTTGGCGAGCATCACAAGACATAAAGGCAAACATATCTCTAATACTCCATTGTTCAATGGGGGAGTAAGTATGCTAGACGTGTATGCATGGGACGTGCACAACAATTTTAAATATTGTTGCACCATTACAGCCATTTAAAATGTTTATTAGTTTGGGGGTATATAATATATTTAAATGGCATTTTTATGAGGTCATGGAATATGAATTAGAATAAAATTTGAAGTACGAGAAAATACGCAACTTATCCCCATTGAACTCAATACCGTTGTAATTATTTTTCCACTCCTAAAAGTAATTTGTTCGGTTGTGCGCTTATTAATTATTTTTTAAACTTTTAAAAAAAGCAAAGATAACATAATAATTTTTTAAAGAGAAATATTTGGCAATGCATGTAACGTGCATCGTTCTCAAAAGACCCCAGAAGAAGGTCCCTCGAGCTGAGATGGTTGGACATTTTTGCACAAGACTCCTGCAGTTCACAAAAGGATAAGAGAATTAGAAATAGAAAAATTGATTCTTGGAAATGTTAGAGAACAGAGAAAACTCACAAACTCTTTCTGAGACCAATGACTGATGATGAGATTAATGGAGAATGAACGCTCCCTATTTATAATAATCCATGGAAGATAAGGAAAGGTTTTTTATCCCTTCCCAAAATTACACAAAACAAAGTGGAAAAAGATCACCACCATGCATAACAACAAACAAGAAGTAAACGGCATTGTGTGAGTTAATTGGAACTTTATTTAATCTTCCCCATATAATACCAGATTAAGAGGGTTGAACCTCCAAGAATGACTTCTTTTTTTTTATATAAAAAAGAAAGAAAGAAAAGAAGCCAAATTATAAGGTGGGATGGGAAGGAAAGTGAGGAAGGAGGGGTTGGTTTATCTAGGTGCCAATTTCAGTCTCACGAAATTAAGCAGGATTTCGAGTATTGTGATGATGATAAACACCAACGACTAATTTTAAGTGACTCTGGGGTTCGACAAACTTCTTAAAATATTGTCAAAAAAAAGAAAGAAAACAAACAAAAAATGCTCCTAACATGCACGATGATGTTTTCATATCATTTTTCCGTACATTTATTATTATTTCAAAATCTAATAGAAAGTTAGAAAAGTATTTTAACAAAAATAACTTAATTTCACCATGTTTTGGAAGAAATAAGCTTAGTTGTTCATTCACGTCATAAGTAGGGTTTTTTTAAGGAAGAGAAACAAAAAAAACTAAACATGCTCCTAACATGCACAATATTTTTTGCACCAATTAATTTCTCATTATATTTATCTTTTATCTTTAGTTCGAACACCACCAATAACATTAGGGTGACGACCTGGCCACCTGGGTGTGTTGAACTCAAACGCTGTACCAACCTTGACGTAGTCAGAATATCAAAGAAATACGCAAGCACGAATGTTGAAAAACACTTAAGATCTACAAGCACAAATTCTAAGTTTTGGTTCTGAAATCCACCAGAGAGAGAAAGACAATATCGAAAATATTATTATGAATGAATAAAATATCCGAACATGAGCTCTTTATATACTAAAAGGAAAAAACCGAATATAATAAAAAAAGGAAATTTCGGAACTAATTTCCAAAATTAAAATAAAATTGGAAAACATTAAAAAAAGTAAATTGCGATTTTGAGGCCTTAAACAAGCTCAAATGGTAATTTTGGCTAATGACATTGTCGTTGATAGGGATACTGATTGTCTCATTCAGACAGTTTCAACGGATCCGATCTCGCCTTATTCTAACTCTGAACGCAAAAGTTACGTTCAAAACTGTATCGAACCTTTACAGCGATCCATCACTTCTTCAATTTTCGTCGCCATTCGCCTTGCATCAGTCTCCTCCACCTCCGAAGAACTCGACCTCGAGTTATCTTCAGGATAGAAAACCTCAACCTCACGGTAATCATAAATATCAGCCACGTTAAAAGTGTTGGAAATACTCATAGTATCCGGAAGAGGCACAACATAAGCATTATCATTAATCTTTCGCAACACCTTAAATGAAAAATACTTACGTGGTTTGAACTTATGGTACGTACCAACTGGGAAACACTACTTATGTAAGAATATCATGACGTCATCTCTCTTACGCTTATCAGCAGCCTCCTTATTATTCTTCCTGATAGCCTCCAAATGAGCCTTAATAGATTTCTTTGTCTCCACTATCTCCTTAGCCAATTTTTTTGCCGCTTACTAACTCCAGGAACCTTAGGCAACTCGACCAAATCCACTACATGCTTCGGAACAGTAGTATAAACAAGAGAAAATGAAGATTTTCCCATAGCTGAATGCACTGCATTGTTATAAGCATATTCGACCTGAGGCAAAGCTAAATCCCACTGCTTCGGTTTCTCATCACAAACATTATTGATCATATTTCCCAATGTCCTGTTCGTTGCATCAGTCTGCCCATCAGTCTAGGGATGAGCTGTAGAACTGTTATTCAAAGCAGTCACAAATATCCGCCACAAGGTAATCCAAAAATGACTGAGGAATTTTGTATCCCTGTCTGAAATAATGGATCTCGGAACTCCATGGAGACGCACAACTTCCAGAAAAACAACTTTGCAATATTAGATGCATC
>JAULKJ010315315.1:0-10740 GCA_032355405.1 Rubia balearica | reverse complement strand
CAATTATTATCTTTCACAAGGAAACGACTATGGAAAATATTAACACTTTGTACCTCTGATTCAACCATTTGAGAGTTGAGAAGTCTCAATGACATGAAATTACCTTGTCTTTCTGGTTCTTGTTCATCTTGATCATTTCTGATGATCTTTTCATCTACCTATTCTTCCTCGCTTTCATTTAATGCTGGCATATCAACTTATTCATCTTATTCTTCTCCCTTATCCATTGTAGTCATTTTCAAGCACAAGGACGGTTATTGCGAACATGTCCTCGTACTTTACAATTGAAACAAGTAGGAGTATTAGAAGAAACTCTATTTGATGAAAAATAATTAGAATTATTTCGATTTGTGCTAGATTGTTGAGTAGAGGATGTCATTCTTCTTTCATTGGGACTATAAGTTAGATTTGAATAGGACTATGTAGGACCATGGCTGTCCATGGTACTCCCTCTTCCTCGGCCGATCAAGGGGTTTATAGAATCAAAACCTAGTCATTGATTAGAAAATCTGAATTGGGTCTTTCTCGGCCTCATGGTGCTTTCAACCGATATTTCTTTCACCAATAAGTCTCTAATCGACACATGATGTTGAAGTTTAACCGGTACTTAGAGATTTCCCTATAAGACTTCTATAAAATGATTCTTTATGAATGCTTCATCTTCCTTCATTCCAACACTTCTCATGGTCAATTCAATATCTTGCCAATAATCTTCCACAGATCGACTGATGTGCTTCATATTTCTCAAGTAAGAATGTTTTTCCATCAGATATGTAGGCGGAACATGATACAAACAAAGGTCGAACTTTAATATCTCCCAAGTTGTAATTTTCTTCTTCCCGGCATATAATCTCGTTTTCTTTAATTATTTCCACCATTCGGCCGCATAATTCGTGAAGGAATATTAAGCCACTTTCACTTTTTCTTTCTCCTGATAATTGTTGAGATCAACATATTCTCAATTTGTTGCTCCCAATCAAGATACCTCACCTGATTGTGTTGACTATCAAATCTAGGGATGTCATATTTTAAACCCTTGATGTTACAGGCAGAATCCGAACTCTCGCCTGAATCTGAACTTAGCTTCCTTTGGGATTGGCATTTGCTTTGGTGATATTTTCTAGAATACCCTAATGGAAATCATCTTTCTGAAGCATGTTCAGATTCATCCTCTGAATTGGCGTAACCATGAAAACTGCGAACAGCATGATTATGATCCATCTTCTTGGTGGAAAATGGAGGCATCAGTTTGGCTATATTGTCGACTTTCATCGGCAATCGTTGCAGTTCACTCATGAGCGCATTTATCGCAACCGCAAACTAATCTGGATCAAGTGGTTCATTTCGTTTGATCCGTTGGTGCACCCAACTTTCTAGTGATTACTCAAGTGATTGATTTCTATGTCCACCAGTGGGATTGTTCATCAATGGTAGATTTTTGGAATTTCCAACAAAAGCCGAGATGAATGGATTATCGTCCGCTATCCCTACTAAAAACTGCTATGAAAAAAACAAAATATTTAGTAGAAAAACATTTTTCCTTCCCTTTTGTTTAGTAAGGTTGCTCATCAAGTGTATAACACTCACAAATCACAAGGCAAAGATTAGAACAAGTGCAATCGATCAATTCACAACAGCTTCACAGCAAAATAGGTGATGAGTACAGCAGAATCTATTTTGAATTTTTACAAAAGTATAAACTCTAAAATTGGCTCTACGAATTAAAATTCCAGATTCGTAAGAGAATAAGGAACAATTTTTTTTGAATGGCTTGAATAAGAGCTATATCGAATGAGTTAGGATCAAGAGAAGAACGCTCTAAATAGGTAACAAAAAGTTCCAAAAATTCAAGTACCTTTCCTAAACTGAATAGGATTAAATACCCAAACCAGAATCCTTTTTAGTATAGGATTTTCTTCATTTTAGTGCCTCCTTGTCGAAAATTCCCCTCAATTTCCTAATTCAAAAAGGTTTTAATTTCCTATTCCCAAACCTACTAGGATTTTAAGTTTCCTTTTCCAAATCAGATTTTTTTCCCTTCTTGTTCAACCCCAATTCAAAATTTAAGCAATATATATCCCTTTCCCGTCAGAATCTTATTCCCCAAATAAGTAGATATCTTAAAAGGTTGTTGTTTATTAGATACCTCGCAGGGAGGCAGATCAATCACTTTAGAGAAACTACGCCTAAAGGTATTTCATCAATGACATCATGCACAAAGAACCAATATATTTGGTAACTAAAAGCATTCTACCATATGCCTAGCTATTTAACCAAATAAAGCATTCATTAGGTTTAACCTAGAAAAATCGACACTCAAAATTATTCCTTTTAATGCTACCTTAGGATAACATGACAATAAACCACATTATCATATTCATCTTGCAATATTAACACCATCTACACAACAGGGGGTTTTAATTCCATGTTCTTGGATTTCATGCCAGAAGGAGAAGAAATTGTACACTTCCTTAACAAGTAATCATATAAACATCTCATATTCTCAAACATCCCATCACATAAATGAAGTAATCAAGACTTCATAAATGAGTGAATAGAGTTTATCACTACATTGGTTTGGAAGTTTCAATCAATTACTCCCAAGTGATAACTTAACTACTTAAGTTCATACTAACATTCAAAAGCAAATCAAACATAATCCAAGGTGAGAATGGATGAAACCAAAGCAAGAACTGGGATTTTGAAAGAGGGAAAGTCAGGAAAAGGGAGAAGATAGGAAATGAGAGGATGAGAATGTTATTTACACTACAAGAGATATTCTAAAACACGCCACTAGTGGCAGGGCTGCCGTGACTCGTAGGTGGATCCTTGTGACAGATGCCATCGCGAGCTGTAAGGTGTTTCCCACTAGTCACGATAGGTACAAAAAATGCATCTTTAATTCTTCATTTCTCTTGCCCAAGTCTTCAAATTTTCACTCTTCATTTCTCTTGTCTTTTGTTTTTTAAGTTTTCATTCTTCAAACCTTCAAAAGAAATATTCACTCTTCAAATCTTCATTTCGCTTGCCTTGTCACACCAAATTCCCCAGAAAAGCAATAAGAGCGCAAAAGTCACCCTTAACTCTCCTAAGAGAATTTCAAGGAAAAAATCAATATCTAAAGCACAAAAGTACACAAAAGTGAGTCCAAAATGTCCTAAAACTATTACATAAAACGAACATATCAAATTTCCCCACACTTGAACCTTACTCGTTCTCGAGTAAGAAAAGATTAAAAAACACAAGATAATTACATATTCACTTCCTAAACCTAATATTCCTCCATCCAATACCTCACAAAACTCTCATTATTAGAAATCCCAAAATCAAATATCAATTGAAATTTTTTCACACCACAATTCCAATTCCTAATTCTACTAGAACCTTCCACCTATCAATTCACCAATACCTATAAATCATGTCCAAGTCCTGAATTGATCATCCCAAAATTCAGTAGCACAAAATGAAGTGAAAACCATATCAAAATTTTAAGCATATACTTCATTTCATACAAATCCATCAACCTAAAACGAAGTATGCAAAGAATCCAGATATCACATCTTTTACCTCGTCTTTCCTGCTAAATCACCTATTCCAAAGAACTCCTATGATGGTAGGCTACCCGATTCATCCATATGTTCACCTCAACCTTATGACTACAATTCCAGCGAATGAGTAAATTCATAGATTTTTTCTTTACGTTTCTATCTTTCTCATTTTATCTAGGAACCCTTTCAGGATTTCATCCTAACCACACATCATATTTACTTTGGCTCATATCTCATCCACGTTTAGCCTCTCATTTTTACCTAGGTTACTCTTTCTGGTTTATGACCTATCTAGGCCCCCCAATGTTGCCTAAATTTCCCTCTCAGGTTTTCAACTTAGTGAGGTTGATTTTTATTGTTTTTGTTTTCTAGTTTTTTTCCTTCATTTTTCTTATGTTCTTACAAATAAAGTAACAAAAACATCCAAGCATACATGCAAGTAAGTCATTAAATCTCTCCTAACACTTAAATCTTTACATTTCCATCAATGTAAACATTAAAGGCAAAAAGCACTAAAATCAAAGGGGAAGTGGAATGACTCACGATCAAGAGTGTGAAGGAAAACCGCCATCTCCGTGGGAATCTCTGTTGTAGCGCCTCTGGTATTGAACTATTCAATCTACGGTTCTCATGCACCGCTCTTTATAGCACTCCGCCTCGGGATCAGGGCCTAGAGCACTACCCATATGCACCTCCATTGATACACCTGGGGGGAGAGATGATCAATCCCCCCCATTCTTGTCTAAGATGCTCCAGGAGACAAAGTGATTTTGCTCCAAAATGAGTGTATCAGTGCTTGTAAAAGTATTGAGGGGATAGAGGAATGCCGCAATTCATAGCCGGATCCGGCTATGGAAGAGGAGAGTACATAAATAGGAGGGAATCTTCCTTGCTTAGGATCGGTGTCAGGGGGAGTTAGCTCAGCTCCTGCTCATATATTTTCCGATACGACACATCCAGCTCAATCGCTAAGTCCGCCACGGGTGTGTCTGACTCCAGCTTTGTCTCTTGAGGCTGAGGAAGTCTCAGGAACGTGATCTTGTTCCTCCTATAAAGCCAATGGGAGATTCCCTATACAACTGTGGGTTGTATCAAAGAATAATCCTGGAGCTTTCTCAGGGGGATGAGGTAGGAGTCCTTTTTGCCCAAGCCCTGAAGTCCTGTTGGAGTGAGATATGTAAGTGTTGCGCCAAAAGGGTGATCATGCCCCCTATGGAGATGTTTCTTTCTCAAACCTTACTCGACTCCTGAATAACTTCCCTACCCAAAAATCAGTCCAAAACCCATATCCCGTGCCTTCACCAGTGAGGTACCATAGATACAAGTTGTACATTTGTCAGCTCAGCATGAAAAAATAGGGTGGCCACCAAAAATTGGTGCATATACGAAAGATATGGATGGATGCTAAGATTGTTATTGTCTCTGACATCTCTGACCCTTCTCGTGATTGCGTGCCAAAAAGCAGTATCATCATGCTCAGTGTGGGTTGTGGCCTGCAGATCAAAATGCTCCCGGATATATGTGGTATCCCAACTGAGAGCAGCCTTAATATTAGAGAACTCCATCTCATATAACTAGTCATTCAGGTGTAAGCAGATGTACTTCTCACATGGTTGCTCTCTCCCTCACTCTTCCTTCCTTTCTGCTGTATAGTCTCACAGTCGCCAGGAACTCGAGGGTGTACCTCGGGTAAGTGGGGGAACTCTTGCTCATGAAATAGAACTCATTTGGTAAGGAGGAAACTCATGGGTTTGCGCATACCTAGGACCTCCAAAGCACTTTCGTCACAAAACATGGTCTCTTAAATATTCTTGGATGGCTTGGCCAGAGATCCCATTTGTATGAGACTTTTCTTGTGATTCTGTTCAGCCCCTTATACCTATCAGGCCTAGGTTGCAAAATGGGAGGTGGAGGTTAAGGTGGAGCCAATATCTCACCCCTCTCTGGATCCTGTCTCTTTGGTCCCATATGACAGCAAAAACTAACATCACAGGAAAAGATGTCAAAACCCACAAGTACCCATTTTCATAATACCAGGTTTAACATCAAAAATTTCAAGAATCCCTAGTGTTTGCATGAATACCACAATTCCCATCATGCAATAACCACTGTGCAATTATCACACTAAAATATCCAACAAGTAGTGACAATTATACGAGCATTATTTGTAGTTTATACATTTTAATCATAGTCATGTAGTCGACACACTACAATCAACAACATGTAATCATAAATATGTGAGCATTCTCATTTCACTACAATTTCAGATTCAATGATATTCAAAGCTAGATAATTCCATCAACTACTTATACATTATTTTCACAATGCTCGGCCACATACCACAATTTTACTAGTACAATTAATCCTATTCCAGCCAAGAACACTTCTAAATTTTTCCATAAACACCATTATCTAGAAAGCCCACACAAATATCATGCAATATTGAATATTAACTATCCAAATCCACAAAATTATCTCAAACATTCAAACTCATGAATTCAAAAATATCATCAAAAAAATAAGTTCATAAACTACATGAAAGTTGACAATTCAACGATGGAGAATTGATAATAGTAATGAATATGTTTAAGGGAGAATGAATTCGTGAAACCAACACACACCCTAACTTGCAAGTAGTGAATCTACAAAAACCATAAATTCTAGGGTTTATGTGAATTTCGGGTTTGGGAATGTTGGGGTGTTTTTTGTGGTGTGGAAATGGTTAGGGCAGTGGGGGATTAAAACAATTGGTTTAACAATCATATTTGACTCTTTTGTTTGGGGTTGGGGGGGTCTATTTTGTGATTGTTACCCTATTATGGAATCTCTGGAAAATGGAAGATTGATAAGGGTGGGTTTGAAGTGTATAAGGTAAATTGTAATTTGTGATATTGTATATATCTGAAGTACAGTGAACAAGGGTAAAAGTGGTAATGGCTTGATTAACTTTAATGATGTAGTTTCCTTGAGGGAGCGTAGTTTGTATTTGAATGATTGTGAGGTGAGGATTCCTTCTGCCGGTGATAAGGTGCGGGTTTCCCTCTCTGGGCCTTTTAGTTTGTATGAACATCATTTATTGTATGGCCAAACTTTGTTGTCCTGGATTAGAATGTAGGTGTGTAGGAGACTTATGGGATGCTCCAGCCCATCAACATCCTTGGAGGATAGACATACATTGGGTTTTAGGCAGATGTGGGCCCAGAAGAGGTTTTCGTTGGAGTTGTTTCACTAGCGTTGGAATGAGGGATTAAAGATGGTTCTATCGAACCAGAGAAGGCACCTTTTAGGGGCCTTCCTTGGTAGTGCTTTTAATCCTCCACAATCAAAGGCGGTTCTTAGAATCGCCTTTAAAGTACACAATAGAAGGCGGTTATTTTCCTCCTTCCTCACGTTGGAGGAACCGCCTTTAAAGCACTTCCGAGTTTGGAAGCTTATTGATTTCATCGTCTGTGCTTGTAGCTTCCGGTACCTGAACTAATGTCGGAGGCAGTGCGAAAGTTACTGAATCAGGGCCAGTATCCATTGAAAACCTATTTTTTTGTTATAGAATTTGTTATTTACAGAATATTTTCTATGAGTTCATAGCTATTATTGGATCTTAGGGTTACGAGTTCGTAAATTTGTTCGAATCTCAGGTTCCGAGCACGGAAAGTGTACATCGATTCTTTGGTTTCTTGCAAGAGGAATCCGACTTAAGAGTTTGTAAGTGAAATGGCAAAATATTCATTTCATTGCTAAATCCGGCCAAAAATATCCTCAAATCACAAATAATGTTATTAACAAATTTCTATTACATTGCTAAGGTTTTAAAAAATGTATAGACATCGCTACATTAGCAATTATCTATCATAGGAATAAAAATCAAGTAGATTCTATTCCACACATAACATTAATCAAACTCTATAACTATGTATCACTAAACAACATGATGGTACTTCCAACAAGAATCTATCGAAAATGCTAATCAAACACCTATCTATAGATAGGAATAGAAAATAATCATATTTTATTCCGCAAAATACGTATAATGATTGTTGAGACTTCCGTAATACCAAATTAGGTCTTCCAATTGTTGTGGATCGGGCATGATTAGATGTGTTGCCGTACAATTTTTTCCATGTTGATGTCCTCCTATGAATACGGCTTGCATTCCTTAGGAAAACTATGTGAACATTACAATATAATAAATTAGTTTGAGTAGGTTAGTAATATATTATTAAATAATGAAAAAATGAATTTTATGCACTCCATACTTACTTTCTCAGTCTCTAAGTAATTCAACCAGACATCTTTAATGCACTTCGCTGCATATAACATCACGTAGTACCCACACTCCCATGTTTTTTCTTGTACTAATTACATGCATGGAAATAAGTTAGTAAAAAGAAAATTGAGATAATTTAGTTTTTGACAATTGTAGTTATTCGAACCACGATTTGGACTATGTTTAAATTATTTTGACAATTAGGCATCTCCAAAATATCTTCAAATGATTGTGAAGGTTCAAAGTGCAATGGATCCATACAATACACACGTTTTTCATCCGAAATAATAAAAATGAATTTCCAATGATCCCTACATCCAAATTTTATATAAATATCCATGAATATGTAAGTATTCATGTTTATACACAGTAATATGACAATATGAATCATTACTTCTCAATGTTAGGTGCAACGAATTATTTTTTTTCTTCAGGCCTATGCATTTCCACATGTATTCTATCCGCTCTTGGTTCGAACACCCAATCCCTTGAGTCATCAACGGATACAAATAGCCTACCCAACCATTCTTCCTTTGGTGAGAAAAGTAATACACGTACCTTTCACATACAATTTAGAATGTTAGGTATGAATATGTATTGATATTGCATTGTAAAAAAGAGAATATTAAAAATGAAACTCACACTTACAATAGAAAGAGGGACATGATCGTCTGGTTGACATCGTTACACTTACATATATCTTCAAAGTCACTCCACAATTCAATGATGTCTTGGCTTCTTCCAAAGAAAACACATTTCCGGAAAAAAAGTATATGTTGGTGTGCCAAGATCGAATAGGAAAATACTCGGATAAAATACGGTAACCCTTTATCTATTATTGCTATCATCTTTTGAGGTTTCATTTTCCCCCCTGTCTATACAATAGCTTTTGTTGTTGTTGTAGGTTTCAACTTTAATGACCATCTTTCTATGGATCAATATAAACAAGACGACGGGCCAAAGAGGAAATATTCCTAGGGCGGGGCTAACTTTCTTGTAATCTTCATCGAGAATAGGAAACATTGCATTGTGCACAAATGGTTTCTCCGTGGATAGCCTTACATTTCCATCCCTGATTGGTTTGGAGTGATAATATCTCATCGATGAAGATAATACCATCGGCTACATGTAGCTGTGTAAAATTTTCAGCAACCTTTACGTATAGCTTGCATAGTTGAGAACTCTAGACAGACAAGACAATATTTTGTTACCAACAATCTTAATATATGTTATTTATTGTTGATAATTGTTCATACCTTTTTTGGGGACGATAAGATTGCCTTGTCGGGGATTGCCACAATCTTGGGTCCCGGTTGTAATCCATTTTTGTTCACTTCAATATCGCCTGGAGAGTGGTGAGAACCTCTTGATGGTGGCTCCTTGTCACTCTTAAGATCATCAGGATTTTCGGGTATGACAAGGACGATGTGGTTCACTAACTTCTGAATCAATATATCCTGTTAATGTAATTATTTATCCCGGAGAATGGCTTCCTTTTGCAACATATAGATTCTTGATAGCTTAGCCCTCTCATAAGAATGGACAATTCCAAAAGCCTTCTCTTTTGTCATGAACGCACCAACTCTTCTAATGCATTCCGGGTGATCGGATTATCCAATTACCTTGCACAAGATGTTATGCTTACCGGTGGGAATGAATTGACCTTCAATTTGATTTTTTTAATTTAGCCTACCAAACCAAAAGCGATGAAGATAATTATTACCCCAACTTCAATGGCAACAAAAGTTCAATATATGCAAGAAAATATATATTTTTTAAACAGTACCACTTTTTCCGTAAGTTCAATGTCTTCATCTTTGACAAACTCACCCTTCTTGTTTTTCCGCACCTTGAGAAATAGACCACACCAATCTATTTGTTCGATCTTGATCGGAACAACCGATGCCTTAGCCTCTTCCTTGGACATTCCCATTTGAATTTCTAGTAAAACATCTTGTTCTAATTGTTCTCTCACCATCTCGAGTGATGCCAATCTATAACCCCACGACTCTTTCGATGCGGATTTGTGGTCAACTTAGTATTGCGTGTTCTCTTCCCTCGTACCCTACGAGAAAAGAGAAAAGCAATGGATCATCAAAACAATAATTTCTAAATGTGAACCATTTAGATTTGTAGTACACTAACATTTTTCGCATTCTCTAAGGCTCTTCTTTTTTAGATCTCCCAACTATTCGGTTGAATATGGGTGTAAGTTATCCATGGGCGATCCCTTTTTTTATACAAGAAAATGTAATCTCTAGAAAGTGTGTACTTGTGTTCTAGCCAACTTTTGGATAACATCTTCATGGCTATCTTTCTTAAATTCTTCAAGTTGGGGGCATCGATCTCAAAAGGTCTCTATTTGTTTTCACGAAAAAGGAAAAGTTAAATACAATTGGCTTCCCCATGAACCTAAATGAGATTAATCAGATTAGAATAAACATTTATACAATTATGAAGGGCTACCTTGGATTTCATCCATAGGGTGTCTTTTTATTCCTTCAGCACTGACCCGCCTCCTCATGACGTCATCAAATGAACCAAAAATGAGAATTTGTATTGTTTCTCCCGTTCCTACTACTATGCTACCAAAAAGGGTATATAGTTGCAAGACCAGGGTTATCCACAGAGATGTTGGGTATCTAAGAGTCAACTAAACACAACCATGATTGGGTCGCCAATCTGATCACGTGTCAGGATTAGTCAGTATTGGTGAATCAGCGGGGGGTGGTTACTAACAACTACTGTCATGCAATCAAAAAGATAATAAACTATGTAAACTAGCACTTGGAGAGTATTTGCGTAACATGATCAATGTTGTTTCGATCCATAATTCTATCACATACCAAAACTACAATCCAATTCTAGTGTTTAAGTTACTTGGTCTGGTCGATGGTCAACACTTCCCCATACCTGTCATGTAGGGTG
>JAULKJ010315304.1:0-10740 GCA_032355405.1 Rubia balearica | reverse complement strand
CTAACTACTAGAAAGTAGATAGTTGAAAGTCAGGGTCTTCCACGAGGAAAAGGGAGTTGTGATGGATTGTTAAACATAGTTAAAAAGCACACGAAGAAGTCACTCTACATGTGTGGTAACCAAGTTGAGGGGTTTTGATTTTAGAAAAACATTAAGAATACTTTAAACAACTAAATTAACCATTAATTAGAGAAAATAATACAACTAAAATCAAACTAGGACGAAAGATGTAATTAAAATGACAATGAGTCTTGGGCGAACTTGGTTTACATTTCTAGTTATCCTTTGATCATCGGTTAATCATCCTATTTTTACGCATTAACCACATATTTTGGAAAACTTGTCAACACCTTTCAAGTACTGACATTTCTCAGTCCTCCTCGGTAACAGTTAAAGTGGGTGATCACCGCCACACGATAACCCTTACCCTCGGGTCACTCTAGACGATCTGTGTCATAGAATTCCCCGAGAATAACAATAAACATGGAGACCCAACACAACTACCACAATGTCCAATGAGCGAGAAATATATGGATATCACAAGCATATCTACTAACAACAACTACAAGAATCGGTATTCATGCTAGACGTTGTTACTGAGCCACATCGATAATTAGGCAAACCAATTCAAATTTTTCATGAACCTAAGAAATTTCATCAATCTACAAATATAATTAGTTTTGACCCCCTAATTACAACCTAACTTCAATAAAAAATATTCACATCGACAAAATGACAAATTCATCTGGGTTTGACCGGAAACCTAGCAAACAATCAATTCACAATCTTCAACTAGTTGATCATCATAGTCTAAATCATGCATTAATCACACAATAAAGCACAAAAAACACTTCATAATCAAATAACAAAATAGGATGAACCAAATCTCACAAATTCAAACTAGAAATGTTTACCAATTGCTCCCAAGAGTATATTTAGCCTAGATTATGAAAATCCATAACATAATAGCAAGAATCCCATAGTAGACATAGAGTAAAAGATAAAGAATAAAAGCTCCCTAGGGTTTTTGGGAGAGTTTCGAGTAGAAGTATGAAGAGAGAGAGAGAGAGAGAGTTTTTAAGGCTGAAAAGTTAAGATAAGGCTGCCCAAATCTGTTTCCTGTGGACTATAGTACATCGTTGCGGCCAGCAATAATCAATCTTCCCACTTATTCTTTCTGTCCCTATGAGGGAACCGTTCATCCATTTTTGGAGTTCTTGTATAATTTTTTTTATAGTACTCGAGAGGAAGAACTAATGGTACCACCCTCGGAGGCTGGTTCTTCTCGAATCGTTCCAGGACTCGGTTCAAACTTTCGGTACACAATTCATCCACTTCTTTGTATTCCTTTCTTTGAACCTTTTATCTTCTACCACATTTTTAATCGTGGCCTTCAATATTCAACCATCCTTGTGAATAGCCTTCACTAAAATA
Source organism: Rubia balearica (assembly GCA_032355405.1). NCBI lineage: Eukaryota > Viridiplantae > Streptophyta > Magnoliopsida > Gentianales > Rubiaceae > Rubia > Rubia balearica. Next base: position 9,306 of record JAULKJ010315304.1, on the reverse strand, counting down.
CTCCAAAGTACTTACAAGCAGTCTACAAATTAAGCTCACGAAAAGGAATCTAGATGCTCGTAAGAACCAAGAATCCATTAGACTCGAAAGAGGTTAGAAAATGAAAGATATAGTTAAGAAAACCAAAAACAGTTATCTAAGCTCCATATGATGTAAACCTACATAGATTTAGCAATCTTCCAACAAAAAGATAATAAAAGAGATGTTAAATGCTTCGAAAAACACATGCATTTTACGTTTCATCAAATCCCCCACACTTAAACCTTTACTCATCCACGAATAAACAAGAACAAGCAAAAACCTAAGCGTAAATTAGCATGCAAAAGTTTTTCCAAAACACCCAACATTTTATTCCTAGACTACCCTAGCCCTCAAGAAATAAGAATCTCTCACAGTGTCACACTCTCACATCCCAAAGCCTAAGATAATCTAAAAAACTGTCATACCAATCAAAGGTGAGGCACAAAATAAAAGTGTAAAACTAGCTTACTTTACCAAAGAAACTACCAAACAGTCAAACTAAAAGAAGCATAGAATGTTTTATTTTCTCTTTTTTTTCCTAGTAGCCCTCTTGGGTTTTCATCCTAGCTTCACACTTTTTTTTTCACGCTCACCCTTGCCTTTTTCCACACAATTTAGGCCTCTTATTTTTACATAGATTTCCCTTTCGGGGTTTTAATCTATATGGGCCCTCTTGGATTTTCAATTTAGATGGATTCTTTCTATTAAATTTTTTTCTAATTTTTTCCAGTTAATTATGCTCTCAAAAGAGCTACTTGCTACAACTTTCATTGGTGGTGATTTAATTATAAATGTGGTGAAAAACTATATGTTGGGATTCCGGTTCTTTGTGGGTCAGCAAGAGATCTATTATAATGAAGAAGGGTATTTCATCCTGAAATTTAAGTCAAGAAAGGATATGGAAAATATGCTTCAAGGAGGCCATACATGATATACAATAATGAAAATTAATTGGGAGGCCCCTGAACTCCCTCAATTGTTCACCTTTTGCCCCTCTTTTTTTTAAGACTTTTGGTACCTGAACTAACAGATTTGCTAAGTTGTGACCTTTCCGTTCGATCAAACCGTTAACTTTGAAGTTTTGACTGCTATTAGCTGAATTTTTAATATAATTTAGGGTAAAAAGTATTTTTCATCTCTTTATAAATCCAGCCCCCTGTCTTTTTTACTACAAATACAATCCCTGTCTTTTAATTTACGAATTCATCCCCTCCATCAATTTTTATTACAACCCAATCCCTATCTTTCTTATTTACAATCTGGCCCTATCCTTTTTATTTGCAATTCAACCCTCCACTCTCCCCTCTCCCATAATCATCATCATCTTCGGCTGCACCCGACTTCATCTCAATGGCCCTGATCTTGGACAACCCACTTAGTGGAAAAACAGTTCCGCTGAATAACTTTTGGAACAACCGTTTCCTCTACAAAATGATAAGAAGAGATGATTGAGTCAGCCATAAAAATAAATAAAAAAGCAACTATTAGGACAAAAAATTGAAAGAAATATCTGAAGGAATTATTGAAACTAACTTTACCAGAGACACCTCACCTCCTCCTCGCGTCTGACTTCAACGATGTCGTGCGGCACCACCATAGGTAGGCGATGAGGACCCTGAAGGTGAATCACTTGCAGGGGAGGTGCAGCTGTAAGTGGCGTTGGGTCGTCAAGAGAGATGTTGAATCCTTTGGTATCTGGGACCTCGTCGTACTCGCGGTGGATGCATGCGGTGGTTGTTGGATCACCACAAAGTTGAGGAGGTGGCGTTCCCAAACAGGAGTGACAGAGAGGGCGGAAACACCTCCAGCTATTTTGGATAGCTCCCACATGAACTAGACTAGTCACGACGTGTCCTCCATGGTGTGGTTTAGCCGGAGTGTGAAGATAAAGCCACTGCATCGCATTCTGTCAGAAGTGGTGATGGTGATATCAGATATGGTAAGCGACGGGAAAGGGGAAGGGGGAAACGAAAAGGGATAATGAAAAGAAAAAATAAAAAGGGAGAAACAAAAATAAAATCGTAAAAAAATTGTAAAAATATTAATGACTATTTTGCCCTTAAAATTAAAGGTATTGACTAAACTTGACACTTTGATCTAACACAATAGGTCATGACTAAGCAATTCTGTTAGTTGAGGGGCCAAAAGTGTTCAAAAAAAAATATGGGGGCGAAAGGTGAACAGTGGAGGGACTTCAAGGACCTTCGAAGTCATTTGCCCTATACAATATGACATTTTCTTGCAGAAATGGAAGGATAACTTTGAAATGAAGAAGGATATGGTGAACAGATTACCAATTTGGGTGAAGCTACCAAGCTTGCCTCTTCATATGTGAGGAGCAAGCAACTTAAGTAAAATAAGAAGTTCAATTAATAAGCCTAGGGTGATTGATGAATGTATTGCAAACAAGTTAAGGGTTTCATTTGCTATATTACTTGTGGAGGTTGATATAACACTGGAATTTCTAGAAAAAGTAAACAGAAAAGATGTTGAAGGTAGGAAGATACAACAGGTGATTGAGTATGAATGAAAGCTGATTTTCTATGAGAAATGTGGAATTACAGGGTACAAATGTAGAGATCGGGATGTATCACAAAAAATGGTGAAAATGGGTAGCAAAGAAAAATGTGGAGAAGGAAGAGATGACTGATGAAAAAAAGAAGGACGGGGATATTGTGAGGAACGTAAATGAATGGAAGAAGGTGAAGGATAAAGGGAAGAAGATAGTAAAAGCATACTTGAGCAATGAAAATACAAATATGAGTAGAGGACTAAATGGAAGGATTCAAAACATGGCTCCGTGAATTTTGATTGATCCTGCAGGGACCCATGGCTCTGGTCCATGCTAGTTTCTTGGAATTAAGGGGCCTAAATAAAACAACTAAGAAGAGGGAGATTAGTACCCGTTTCCTGAGCATGAATAATTAATTTGCTATTTTATTAGAGACAATAGTAATAGAAGAGAAATCTGAAGTCGTAAGGAGGAGTTTTGGGAACAAATGGAGGTTTGTTGATAACTACAGTCAACATACTAACGGGAGAATTTGGATAATGTGGGATCTTAGAAAAGCGGATGTAAAGAAAGTAAGAAGGACTGATCAAATGATACATTGTGAAGTTAGGAATCTGAGTGGATATTTAAACTTTTAGCTCACTACAGTTTATGCTTCCAGTCAAATTCAAAACAGGAGAAATCTGTGGTATGATATTGAAAAAATTGGTGAAGGAATTAGTGGAGAAGAACCATGGATAATAATGGGATATTTAAACAATGTACTCATAGTGAATGACTGATTAAGAGGGAGTCCAGTTCATATAAGTGAGTTTTGTGAGTTAGATCAAAGGATGGAGAACATGGGAATATTTAAATGTGAATCAAGTGGTGATTATTTTACCAGGTAAAAAAATAGGTGGATGGAATCATATATTCAGGAATACACAGAGTTTTGGGAAATATTGAATGGTTTCAAGCGTATCCAAATGTGAAGGTGGAAAATGCTAAAACTGGAGTTTCTGATCATGCACTAATAAAGGTAAATCTGGAGGAACAGGTGGAGAGAAGGAGGAAAAAACTATTCAACTGAATGAATTTTGCTGTGGATGGTGAATTAAAATCATCCAAACAAAATAAGAATACAAACCATATGTTGTCCAAATCAAATCTGCAACAGAAAGTCATCAAATCCAAACAAGCAATAAGTTAAAATTTGCAATAGAAAGTCATCAAATCCAAACAACCAATATAACCAAATAACAAATTCATCAAATCCAAACCAACAAAAATCCAAAAATATGAAACAACAATGAAATCAAAGACGCTACTCCTGATCAGCAGAAGCAATGGTGAAGCTTTCAATCAGGTTCACTTCTTTGGGTTAGTAGATGATCTTTTCCACCATGCTTTTGAAGTTATCATCCTCTAGCATGCGATGGAGTATAGCATTCTCAACGGCTGAAGCTGAAGCTGATGTTGATGCTGAAATTGTAGGTGTAGCAGGATCCAGCTCAGAGGAGAAAACCAGCTCAGACAACCTGTCCTTCTCCACCTACCTGCAATATTTATCCCCCTTTCTCGTTCCTCCGTCCATCAGGTGGTAAGTGTGCACCACCTTTTTCTATCCTAGCTTGTATGCACGGCTGATCGCCTACCTCTCCACGGATGGGTTCCAGACCACGTCGAGGAGAACCACCCTTGAAGCTACAACCAAATTTATCCCCTCAGAGAAATTTTTTGTCGAGGCCAGCAACACGACTGCTTCACTCTTAGGATCATTAAACTTAGTAATCATATGATGCATGTGCTTCTGATTCTGCTTCCCATGCATCTGGATCGCCTGTCTTCCCTCTCCCACTTGAAAACGGATCGAATATGTTCTGACAGAAACTTGTGGACTTGGTGGTACTGGCTGAACACAAGAACCTTCTCATTCATAGCAATGCTGAGCCGAACCAGTTCCATAACAAACCTTGTCTTCATGTCCTCCTTGTAGTCCTCTTTTAAGAACATTAACTCATCCATGTTGATCGTAGCACACTCTGTTGCGTCTAAGGAGCAGTGTACTGCTAAGTAGGGGTGAATGGATAGGAGCACAACTTTATACTCATAGTCAAAAGAAGAAGCAACCCGGGTGCCTTCAATGAGCTTAATCAGCTTTTTCTGCAATGACGGAGGCTTCAAGAGAAGAACATTGTGTTTCAACCCGAGGATCCTCCTACGAAGGATGTGCCCTTTATGGAAGTTCACAAAAAGTCTAATGATGTTTTTCATCTTCTCAATGACCTTGTCCATACTAGGATGTTTAATAGCCTCAAGAGTCTCCACTTTCTTCTTCTTCACATGCTTTCCTCCCTTCGCTTCTAGTATGGGAGTAAGCCCTCTCTCTTGAGAGGCTATTAGCTGTCTTGGGCCTCACCAAGCACAACGTGTAGAATATCTCAGAGAAGTTATTCTGGAAAGAAGTTCCAGTGAGGATGATCTTTCTTTTTGTCTGCAACTTCTGGACATTGTTCCATATGCAACTGTTGTTGTTCCTCGGAGTGTGGCCTCCATCCATGATGGCATGTCTAAATGTATTTTCTTGTACTTGTAAGATTGTTGGCTAGCCTTTTATTTCTGCTTTGACTCAACCTTCTTATTCCTCCTCACTTTCTTGTACTCTCCTCCGACAAGATTCTCAAACTTGTTGTAGCTGATGACAAGGAAACTCCTATCTTTAGTCCATGAGTATATCTTGATCAGTATGATCGCATCGTTGTCCATTGATCTCCCTGTTGGACAGGATTATCAAGGATATTCTCTTCCTTTCCCGTGAACTAAAACTAGTTGAGGTTGTGGAATGAAAATCCATGTTCCACTTTTTAAACTCCTTCTCCCATGTAAGAAGCATGCTGGCTGGAGCTATAATCATTGGTCGCGAGTTGGGGAATATCTTGACACAGGCATTGATGAAAATCAGTCCCCCGGTGTATGTGAAATAATGCATCCTCCAATATCATTATCCTCTGAGTTCTTTAGCTCATCTAGCTCAATAGTCCGCTCAAGGTTCTTCCACATAAATTCAAACCCCTCTTGGTGATGATCGTACATCTTGGTATTTGCTCCCAGGATCGCATCTTATACTGTTCGGTTCTCTGCTGTGAAAGTAGCTCCCAACTGAGCCTATGGTGGTGTGAAGTTGAGGTCATCCACTACTGAGAGTCTGTCGCGATCAGTACATCTTTACAAACGTGCATGCTCTGCAATCTAATCAACAGAAACAACAATTTTGAATACCAAAAAGAAGAGAAAAAGCAACTCAAGAAAGTAAGGATGTAGAAAAACTTACAAATTTTGGATCCATATCCTTTATATACTTTGCTATGTAGAAGCAGTGGTGACAAATGAGTCCTATGCTATAATCGATGTACAGTTCATGTTTACAAGGAGGCTTCTTTTGCTCCATTGCAGCAGCTGCCTCTTATTTACTCTCTTCCTCCTGCACAACACATTTACAATTCATATAGTGAATGTCTGAGGAATTGAAAAAATGAGCTATTCTTATATACAGAGAAGAGTGTAAATAAACAAACTTTGTAATAACTATCATCTCCAAACTTGCCATCATTCAACCCACTCTCTTCGAACAAGGCTTTAACCTCAAGTTCAACATCAGTCTTTACCACTGGTTCAAGATCCTCATCCTCAAACCTAAACTTCAATGGAAGGGTGGTGCCATTCCACGAAGCTGGCTCTTCCATCGGCTCTTGATGAGCTTCTTCTTCTTAGACACTCCCGCCTCCAAGGATGGAATCAATCATAACTGTCAATATAGTCTTCTGAGTTAGTATTGGTATTTTTTACTTCTTGGAATGCTCCTTAGTTTTATCTCCCTCTGTAGCTTCTTTCCTTTTTTTTGTTTTGGGATCGGCACTCGGACCCCAAAGACTGATCCTGAAGGATACTACTGCTCTCATGGATTTTAGAGGCCTCCTGAGGGACACTAATGCAACACTGGTTATTGTCTATTTCTCAGTTGATTATTTTTCCTGCTAGGGCCAACAGAAACAATAGTCCTCATTGTTCTATCAGAAGACTTCCCTATTTTCACGCCACACAATTGTTTCTCGGGTACCAGCTTCCCAGGGATAGCTTTCTCCTTATCACCATTCGTCTTTAAGATAGTTTTTCCTAATCCTTTAGGTGGCTCTACGGTGTATCATAGAGGCTCATCATGTGCATCCTTTGCACCCTCTTTCGCGATATTCTCATCTCACCCATTGGCTATATTTTCAGCAGCTGTATTGGGTTCCTCATCATGTGCATCCATTATCACCTCTTCCCTGGGAGTCTCAGCAATATCCATAATGCTTCCCTTCAAGATAACTTGTTCAGGGATCATCTCTCCTGCTGCATCACCATTTGCTTCCGTCATTACCTCCTCCGAGGACTGCCATCAACTACACTGATACTCTCCTGAGCAGGTCTCCTTGCGACAATATTTTCTTGAACTCTCTCCACTTATACATTTCCATCATCAGTTGTTGGATTAGTTGGAATGTTCTCCTCAGTAGCTACATCTTCTGGGATGATATCCTCAGCCTGCCCCACATAATGAGACAAGGTCTTGTTCAAGCTCTTAGAGGCATAACTCTCCCCAACAAATTCCTTAGTACAACCAGCCTTATCAACTGCAATATCACGTAAAATGCCATTTTTATCAGACAAGGAGATTTCAGACTCATCATTCTCAGACCATCCAAGCCTTTAGTCTTCATCATCATGATCTATCTCACTTGATGAAGAGTCATTATGATTAGGATCTAATCTTAGAGGAGGGAGCCTTGGCATTTCACTCTCCATGGCTGCAAAAGCCACACATTTCAGGAAAATGATCAGAAATGTTTACAAACTTGGAGAATAAAGCAACAAAAATGATAAAATCAAATAAATGATACCTTTTTGAATAGGTGTTTTCCTCGCCTTTGAACTCGTCTTCTGTAGTTTTGTTAAACTTCTTCTGAAGGCTTCGTTTACATTCTCCATGGTTGCAAAAGCCACACAATTCAGGAAAATGATCATAAATGTATACAAACTTGGAGAATAAAGCACTCAAAATGCTATAAACAAATAAATGATACCTTTTTGAACAAGTGCTTTCCTCAGCCTTCCACGCATCTTTTGTAGTCTTGCTGAACTTCTTCCAAAGGCTTTATTTACATTATCCATGGCTGCACAATTTAGGAAAATGATCAGAAATGTTTACAGACTTGGATAATAAAGAAACCAAAATGCTATAATCAAACAAATGATACCTTTTTTAACCGTTGTTTTCCCCGGCCTTTCACGCATCTCTTGTAGTCTCACTGAACATCTTCTAAAGGGTTTATTTACATTCTCCATGGCTTCAAAAGCCACAAAAATTAATAAAATGATTAGAAATGTTTACAAACTTGGAGAAGAAATTAACCAAAATGTTATAATAAAACAAATTATACCTTTTCGAACAAGTACTTTCCTCGGCCATACACGCGTCTTCTGCAATTTTACTGAACTCATATGAAGGCTTCATCTACATTCTCTCCAACAAGCTTGATCCCCGTATCACATAGGTCCCAGCCTCTGAAAATAAAGCTTTGATCGGGAAGAACTTTGACCTCCTCCTCTTCCTTCTCCTCCCGATTCTGAGTCTGATCATCACTCGATGTTTGAAATACCAACTATTTGTATACAATTTTCTTCCAAATGAGAAAATCAGGGTCAATTCGAGGATAAAAAGCTCCTGAAAAAACAAAATTTCCCAAATCACAGACACGGTTCAAAGCATTTTAACACAAATAACTGCTAGCAAAAACAACTATGAACTAATTTAGAGTAGAATCAAAGGAAACAGACATAAATACATTGCACCAAAAATTTCCAACTAATCAAGGTTTCTTTCTTTTGGGAAAAACTAATCAACTTTCCTTAGCTAATGACATAATTTTTATCTAATCTACTAGATATAACTTATAAATGAAAAAAATGAAATTATATCTAATGACGCAGATAAAAATAAGTCATTAAAGACAAGGTATGGTGCAAGGCCTGAGGAAGATTCATACCAACCTTTTCTGATGCAACATTATCAGAATAACATCTATCAAAATAACTGCATTCATGTATCTAAGTTCATATTCAAATTCTTAACACACATAATTCATGACACAGTTTCTTTCAAATGGAGTTTTATGCTGATGTAAGAGACATTTAGGATTGGAAATATCATATATAAAGTTCTTCTACGGCCGACTGCATATTTTAATAGTTTAAAAGCACATGTCATTAATATAATTGTATATTACGATAAAATGAATAATTAAAAAATGTACAAATAGAATGCGTACACCCCACTTAACTTACAGTAATATACTTTAAAATGTGTATTTTTTTCTTCGTACAATTTACCCTAATCAAAATGGATAAAAATATTTGAGTAAATAAAAATAATTTAACTTGTTCTTATATCCTAGTTAGTGATACAACTACAATTATTTTTTTCCAATGTGAAGAATATTTACGGGATAATAATGTTTTTTTCTTCGCCCATCGAGTTACTTCGTGGGTGTCCGGTTGATCAAATAAGCAGCAGTAAGTACACATTCTCCCCAGAACTCAATAGGCAAGCTAAAGCGCAAAGCACGAGCCACATTTAACAAATGGCAATGCTTGCGCTCAACACGACCATTCTACTGTGGAGTATCAACCATGGATGTCTCAAAAATAATCCCAGACTCAGCAAAGTAGGATCTCAAAGGTAGAAATTATGT